>CM077820.1:52190098-52411482 GCA_039720395.1 Liquidambar formosana | reverse complement strand
AGTAAATTCATGTAGCCAATTTGACCATAACTAAATTAGAACCCTATTATGATGATTTTTAGTTGAGTGAAATTAAATTCTGGAGATATGGTTGTTCAGTTAAAAAAAATTGAGAGAGGTGCAAACTATTGATGACAATTGTTTAGTACCACCTAGCAACCCACCCCCGGCGCCCCCCCCCCCCCCCCCCCCCCCCCCCCCCCAAAAAAAAAAAAAAGAGAGAGAGGGGGGCAACTTGTAAGCTTGTAGATAACTGAGATTTCAGGATGACCCCATCCTTTTAATCTAGTCTTGTTTAATATTAAAAGGGAATCTAGACCTTCAGCTAATATATCTCTTTGAACTGACAGGTTGATGTTGCGGAACTACGGCAGAAGCTACAAACAATGGAAACCTTACAAAAGGAGCTTGAGCTCCTCCAGCGACAAAAAGCGGCTTCTGAGCAAGCCGCCTTAAATGCAAGACAGAGGCAGAGTTCAGGGGGTGTGTGGGGTTGGATTGCCGGAACTCCTGGTGAAAAATCTGATGATGCCTGAAAATTTGAAGCCTAAATTTATAGTGATTGCTAGATTTTGGTTCCCATTGATAATTTTTCCTTCAAAATATTTCTTGCTTTCTTAACCCAGTTCTTTTCTCTGATGAAAATAAAGATACGAAGTTTATGTCAGACAGCGTGAAACCCTAGTGGTTTCTGCATGAATACATGTCCTGTAATGTCAGCTATATAGTTACATACAGCTGTCTGCTATATTTTGCAGGTTACCATGTTTTTTTTTTCTCCGTAGAGTTTGTATTTGTAGTGAAAGAATTATGAGTGAAGTATAGATTTATCATTGTTTGCCGATTTTGGCCAAGGATGATTGCTGGAGGATTTTTGGTGGTTGATAAAATATATATATTTTTTAATCATTTTATGAGAATCTTTGTGAGCGAAGATACTTCCAATCTACATTCTAGCCATTCATTAGCCGTTCATTTGATTTTTTTAATTATTTAATCTTAATTAATTATTTAATTTATCTTTTGGCGGGTTTTGTCGGGGTTTTTCTGGGGACAGGCTAAAAGCATTTATCGATCACTTAGCAGTTCACAAAGGGACACTACAATTAAGGATTATGGCAACTTCCTCTTTCTTTTTTTTTCCTTTTTTTTCTTTTTCTCGCTAGCACGAAAGCTCGAAACCCAATTCTAAAACCATTTCTAAAAGGATAATACTTGGTTTCTCACAGTGGAGGAATAATTCTTCTTTGTTTTCACTTATATTATGTCACGTGTCTAATATAACAAATGAGAATTGATTGTGTACATGTATCCTATGTTATATTATTATAGATATGTGTCCATGTATCAATATAGATATGTTTATGTAATCCAAATGAATATGAATATGTGTCTATATATTTTGTATTCATGTGTCCGTATCTATGTATCCATATTTTTTAAAGTTAATTATGATACATGACATAATATGAATGGAAAAGAAAATGAGTTGTTCCTCTATTGTGAGGAGCTAAGTGTTGTCCATTAAAAAAATTGTTGGAAATGTCTGAAAACTATTTCTAATAGACAGAAATGTAATAGGCTTCTGTTGAAAATTGGAAACCATCGAATATTTTTGGTCATATCCCAATAAATTCTTAAAAAGGACAGAGTTGTGATTCTCGAAACTTTCGACTTCCCATCACCTTTTGGTCTAATCTTAAATCGAATTTATCTTAAATGTCAATTAGATAAACATCAAGGGGGTGCAAAAGAGATGGTAAATTAGTGATTTTACCCATTGCCAATAAAATAGAGAAACTAAAAGTCGTTAGTAAAAAAATAAAAATAAAATATAAATCCATTTTGGAGAAGAGCAAGGGCACTAATAAACATTTCTTTTTCCTCTTTATTAAACCATTATATTACCATATACTTTGGACTTCAAAACCAAACAAAATGTACCTAAAGTATTAAGGACGGATGTTTTAACTCCCTTCGTCACCGCCGTTAGTTGAATTATCAGTGGACTGTCACACGTGACAATATCTTAAGCTCAAAATCTTAATTTTATCCCTTATCTGACAACTATCATAAAAGTATTATTTAAATCATTTCACCATTCTTTAAACGTCGCTGATGACCATAACCCACTCAACTATTTTGGAACACTTCATTCATTTATGAAGTTATGGATAATAAAGTGAAATCCGACTTATAATTTAAGAGGTTTTTTTTTGTAATTTAATTTTTTTTCAAAATAAAATAAAATAGCAATTTCAAAATGTTTTTCTTTTTTGTTTTTAAATTTTGTATCTTTTGTTCTGTTCAAGAAAAACAAAATTGCTAAAAATTTCAAAATTCCATGTTTTTAAGAAACATGTCCATGTAGCCTTTGTGGAATTGGTTGAGCGGTCAGGTTTAAGTGTGCTCTTCAGATGTTATCGTTTTAACTTTTCGCATAGATCACTATTTACGTGAATATATGGCATTTTACACGGATTGTTAAAAGAATAGTTTAAATCAAAACCTTAACAAGAGTAAGACTTAAGATAACCTTAATAGTTAATAAAAAATAATAAATAAATAAATGAAACATGACCATGTAAGGGCTTCATTTGTCACCTGTCGTTTTACACAAGTGGGAACACTACAGGCCAGAACATGAAAGAGAAACCGACTACGGACTACCTCCTTACGTGGCAGCAAATCAAGGGCACGTGTAAATCTCCCCTCGCACCGTTACTCTACCATACAAAACCCCCACAAATAAGAACCCCGTGATATTACTCTCGAAACCCAGAAGCCACCAATCCCAGTATATTTCTTAGCGTCCAAACACCCCCCCTCTCTCTCTCTCTAGGGTTTTAAATTATCTAAGTTTTCCTGTCGATTCCCTCATTTTCCCGGCGTTTCTCGCATTTCCCCTGTCGATTCCCGCACTCTACTGCTTCTCATGTCACTCAGAAAAGGTATGCTCTCTTGTTCTATTTCTAGGGTTTTGAACTCATTTTAGGTGTTACGATGGTATCTGTGATGAACAACGAGTGCGAATTAGATAGAAAGCCTGATTCATTCGAAGAACACGAGGTAAAACCTAGGGTTGTAGATGATGGCGTTGATAGCGCAAATGGTGTTGTCGATGGTGGTGGTGGTGGTGACACAGAGAAGTGTGTGGATTTGATGGTGTCTGAAGAAACTAGAGTTTCTCCTAAGGTTGTTGAGAGTGGAGGTGAAGTTGAAGGTACGGTTTTGGATGGTGGTGGTTTTGAAAACGTTAAATCGGAGGATGGAAGATTTGAAGAAGTTAGGGTTTGTTCATCTGAGGAGGTTAGGGTTGGTGTGGAGAGTGATAGCCGTAGAATAGATAAGGAAATGGAATCTAGGGTTTTTGAGGTTAAGGGTGAAGACGTGTCTCCAAGAGCGCGTGTCGTCGATTTTGGTGGTCAGAATGATCAATTTGATGGTGGGAATAATCTAAAGGAGTGTATGGTAGCAAGTGTTGATCGATTGGATGTTCAGAATGACCGATTTGATGCTTGGAATGATCGAATGGAGCTTATGGTGTCGAGAAGTGATGGACCCAATGTGACCCCAAGAGCAAGTGTCGATCAATTTGATGCTCATGATCATTTTGATGCTTGGAATGATCGGACAGAGCGCATGATATCGAGGAGTGAAGGACAAGCGGAGGTGGAGAAATGTGGTGTTTCTCAGTATGATTCTTTGCTATCTAAGTTTGATGATTATGTTGCAAATGGAATGGGTGGGGCTGCAGGGGTGGGAACGTCGAATGCATCACTATATGGATTTGAACTAGGTGATATGGTGTGGGGGAAAGTGAAATCTCATCCATGGTGGCCGGGCCATATATTCACCGAAGCTTTTGCTTCATCTGCAGTACGTCGCACAAGGAGAGAGGGTCATATATTGGTGGCTTTCTTTGGTGACAGCAGTTATGGATGGTTTGACCCCTCCGAGCTTGTCCCTTTTGATCCTAACTTTGCTGAGAAATCGCGGCAGACGAATTCGAGAAATTTTATTAAGGCTGTGGAAGAGGCTGTTGATGAGATGAGTCGAAGACGTGCTCTTGGTTTGGCTTGCAGGTGTAGGAACCCATATAACTTTCGGCCCACAGGTGTTCAAGGGTACTTTGCTGTTGATGTTGGTGATTATGAACCTGGAGGGGTTTATTCAGCTATCCAAATTAGAAAGTCAAGAGATAGTTTTCGGCCGTCTGAGACTCTTGATTTTATAAAGCAGTTGGCATTGACGCCTCGAGATAGTGATCAGAAGAGCATCGATTGGGTTAAGAATAAGGCTACAGTTTTTGCTTATCGTAAGGCAGTGTTTGAGGAGTTCGACGAGACTTATGCTCAGGCATTCGGGATGCAGCCAGTACGCCCATCTCATGAACCAAAAGATTTATCAGGTGTGCCTGTCAAAGTGCCACCTCGAGGTAATAATTAATATTCTTTTTCTTGATTCATTGGTAATTATTTTGATGCTTTTCATTTTTTACAACATTTTTGCTCACGGTATTTGGTGTTTGTTTAAACAATATGAAATTCAATCATTGGATTCTTCACAGTATCACTCTAAGGACATGAATACTCCATGCCAGTGGGCATCTCCCACTATAAATTTCAAGTGGAACCTTTTTTGCAGAGCCAATTATTATTATTTTTTTGACTATCTAATAATATTTTATAGTCATGTTAGTTGCATAAAATGTTTGTAATGTATCTTTTGATAACAGTTCAGTCTTTTTGTCTCATATCAATTTTTTCTCTCTCATATTTATTCATTCAACAAATATTTCGAGATTCAATGAACTGTATCCTATTATGCAACTAACTGAGAAAAAGACTGAACTGTATCTTTTTTATTCAACGATCTGTATCTATTGATTCAAATTTTTTGACATGAGAGAAAAACACTGAACTGTCTGACTTAGTGTTTTGAATGTTGTATTGTACATTTTTGTAAGTGTGGTCTTGATCTAGTCGGTGAATTTCGAGATTATGAATGTATGATTCGGGATTAGTTGACTATAAATTTAATTCCTGGTGTCAACTCTAATTCACAATTACTCTGTGGTGTTTTGGTATTTTCTACGTGCTAAAAAATGCAGTTTGCTACTAATTATTTGCTTGGAAATGGCTTATGAGGAAGGCCTAGAGAGAACTATATATATTATATCAATTAAGAGGAGTTGCAGTACAACCAAAAAAAAAAAAAAGCAGAAAATCCGAAGAATCATAATATAATACCAAAAAAAAAAAAACAGAAGCCACTCCAGGGGTTAAATCATTCCCTCTAAAATGTCCTTGAGTGGGAGCCCCTCTTTTTGCCTGATATAGAGAGAACATAATTTGAATTTGAATTTGAATTTGATGCAGTAAAAGTTCATGTTTAATTTTCAAAATGCTAGGATTCCCAAGGAGATTATTCTCTTAGTATGCCAATTTTACTTTGATTCGATCTAATGTGGCTCACTTATGTAATGTTTCTGTTTTGATTGTTTGAGGCCATTGTTTTTTATTTTAAATATTGTAACGTAGCAGTGTTGTAGTGTTTCTTACCGCTCCGTCCTCCTGTCTCTAAATTGTTTAAGATTTATTATATCAGTTGTTTTTTTTGGCCTATCAAAAAAATTATTGTGTTAGATTTTGCGTTGATGAAATATTTGCCCTGGGAAATCAATGAGGTCTTCCAACATTACGCATACAAGTTCCCCACAAAAAATAAAAATAAAAATAAAATTTTTTATTTATAAAATCATAATGTTGGGGAAAAAAAAGAAGAGAGAAGAAACAGATTACAATTTGGAAATTGACCCTTAGTGCTACTTTATTTTGGAAGGAAAAAAGATAATTATAAATTACAAGAATCTGGAATCCTCGCTGGTGGTTGAGATTAACTTTTTTTTTTCTTATCTTAATTTATAGTGATTGAGGACATTATGGAGTCATACCTTATGGCCACAGTTCTCTTTTGCCAGGATACCTAATTATTATTTCTCTTACAATCCCCTTAGTAATTCAATTCTCTTACTTATCAAGGTTGGTATTTAGCGCATTGGGATGCGTGTTATCTTTAGATCATTTTTTCTTATAAAATGCAATAAAAAAAATTTATATTCCTGACTGTTTACTTGATATCGAGATTTGGGATTGGCTCATTTTTCTTATCAATTACCATTTTCCTTGTGCATTGGGTACAACCTTTCTTTTGTCTTTGGACCTGTATACCTCATGAGCAGGTCAATTGTAAAATGGGATATTGATTATCAAGTAGTGAGAAATTAATGGATTTATTGCAAGTGCTCCAGTGGAAATGTATTATAGACGTGTTGTTTTACACTTCCAAAAGCAAACAAAGTAGATGAGTTTGTGTGTATCCAAATTAGTGTTGCACGCATGTGGACATTTTCTTGTCAACAAGTCTTACAGGGGAATCATTGATATTAGATGGTCTCTGGCACGTTATAGTGGAAAAGGGTTTAATGAAGCAGAGGAAGAAACCAGAGTTTTTAAGTCCCTCAAATTCTGTGTAGTTGATTATGTGGTAGAACATTTTATGCTTGAAATTGTTTCTTGATCAACAAGAAACATGAGAATGTGACATTTTGTGCTTTAATAGTAAAATGTGAGCAGATTTTGCAATATTCAGTGAAATTTTGGAATGACTTCATTCATGAGTAGGCTTGGATAAGTTTTGAATGGATCTTCGCATAGGAAAGAATAGAGGATTCTTGTATGTTTGATCCTTTCCTTTTTCTTTTTCTTTTTATTTTTTCACTTTTTATCTTTTGGAGGTGCTATTCCTCCCCTTGTACTGCCTCTTTCTGCGTTTTGAATTTTGTTTCTTATTATACAAATAATAAGGAAAAAAAATGGATCCTTTGCTATTTATTTAGCATTGTGAAATACAATCTACTCAAGTAGTGTGCTACTGAGATTGTTTCATTAGTAGGTTATGGTGTGGTAGTTATTAGGCTTTAGGACATTCATATGAATGTTGGTGTAAAGCAAAGCTTAACAATGGGGACCAATGACCTCTGGCGAGTTGCTTGGGACTTCAGTTTACAGTGGTCAAGAGTTCATAAATTCTCAAGGCATTAATGGCATCGCTAATTCCTTAGGGTGGTTCCTAGTTAGCAGATGGGGTGAAGGGCCTCAGTTTGAGTGCTTTTCCTTTGTGTGGTTAGAGTGAAATTTTTTTTAACTTGACAACCATCATTGGTTTTATTGGCTTTAGTCACTATATCATTGGGCATCAATAGAACTTGGTTTTGGTGATGTGATCTTGTATCAGTTGATACATTGTGATGAGCAAAATAATGTAATATTAATAATTGGAAACATGCATAGGGATAGTTAAATGGGTATAACGTACAATTTTTAACTCACCATATTTGTTGCATGACTCAATCTTCACTATTTTGACTTAGATATTCTCTATCCAATATTTCATAATTAATATAAAAGGTTAAGAAGCTTATTTTCTCTGCCATTAGAAGTCTCTTGCTAAAACTATTTAATTAGGTAAAATTGTAAAAAATTATCTGATTAGGTCAAATTATTTTAGGATGTAATGTTTAACTTCATAAAATATTTTAGAAAGTAGTGTTTAGTTCTTGTAAAGAAATTAATTTTGTCTTTATCAAAGAAAAAGAAAAAGAAAAAGAAAAAAAAGAAATTAATTTTGTTTTTTCAAATTCATTTTGGGGTTAGAATCTTACAAATTATATAGGGAGAAAATTTTGTTGGAGAAAATGAGAAATAATTGGTTACGAGGAAGGACAAGAAGTCCTTCTAAAGAAAAAGGAGGGGAAGTAACAAAAGATACAAGTCAAAAAACTGCCATCCTAAAAACCAGCCGTGAAAAGCTCAAGGTGGATGAAAATGACCTCTGAATTCTTCTGAAGTTGTTAACCCAAATTAATCTCTTCAAGTGAATAACTCTCCAATGTCTAGAACAATCTAAATTAGCCAAATGAAAATAAACGCGAAAATACCAACCACAATTGGATGATGTATCCCAATAGTGGTGCCTTCTTTCAAACCTTCAAGTAG
The DNA here is from genome assembly GCA_039720395.1 of Liquidambar formosana. Taxonomy (NCBI): domain Eukaryota; kingdom Viridiplantae; phylum Streptophyta; class Magnoliopsida; order Saxifragales; family Altingiaceae; genus Liquidambar; species Liquidambar formosana. Next base: position 52,403,422 of record CM077820.1, on the reverse strand, counting down.
ACCGAGCCTTATCCCACATATTCTGGGACAAGATGGAAGCTTTAAAAAAAATTCTTTGGTTTCTTTATAATCAAATAGCTCTCAAGACCCCCTTCCCGTTTCCCCTCCCCCTCCCTCCCCAACAAGAAAAGGCACATTGTCAAAGGCGTTGGCTTAATCATTTCTTTAACACTATGTAAGGAGGTAGAAAACAAAGAATACACATTAGTAAATACTGGTTAGCAAACCTTATCATAACCAAAAAACAAGTCTCTATGAAAGATACCTCAGAATGGATAAAATGATGATCCACTCATTTTGTCCTCTTGTCACTCATATAATGGGAACATGTATCACGTAACATCAAACTCTCACCTAATACATAGACAACCTATTTTAGACATTGCTTTTTACCAAAGTGGGTATCAAAATTTAAATCAGGACTTTGCCCTATTGATGCTATAGCCTAGTGCTATAGAGGGAAAACGTTGGTGCTCATTTCACCCTACCCTTTGAGTTTTTTGTTTTTTAGCACCATGGGAAATTAGATTGTATTTACAGGGCCTAAATATTCGACAATCATCTTATATGTGGCATCTAAAGTCATTTCTATTTAATAAAAGTTGCGTGGGTGTTAGGGTAACATAGGTCGGGGTAATTTGACACCTCAGAAGCCTGTCTCTTACCCTTTCTCTGTGCCTTGTGCCCTCACTTTCATAGTCCTACATGGGTCGATGACAAGTCTTTGGGGGCTAATTAGGGCTTGGTGCAGGTTGAGGCGCTAAAACAGGCTACCTTGAATTCTATCTGGATAGCTTAAGGGTCTTGGATTGGTGGCTAGAGTAAGGGCTAATCCCGCTAGTTGAGCAAATAACGACTCGCTTATAAATTGGGATTACACATCTTTTGCCTTGGTCACCGTGGGGGGATGCAGTCCAGATTATCCATTGGACACCGACCATGCACAGTGCACAATGTAGGCTCATAGAATGGGCTCATTGGCTTGCAACTATGAAAATCCACATGCACCATATGTGGGAAGGTCTCCCATTGGTTAGAGAATTCAACCAATATAATTTTGTCATATGGGAGGCCAAATTCCTTTGTAAAGTTCATTCATGGCTCATTTACAAGGATTCATCATTTTAAAATTACGAGGACCAAGAGCATTTCCACTTTCTATACCCTTACATCTTGCCACACCTCAAGGTTCTTCTTGGTTGTGTTGCTCTCCCATCTGCAACACCCACTTGGTATCTGATCAACCAGGGCATCAATAGGTTGATTAGTTCATGTCTCGCTTTCCTACAGAACCTACCTATGAACAAATACCTTTTTAAAATATGAAATTGGAGTATTTAATGCTAAATTGGCTTGTTAGAATACTGTAATGTTATAATACATTGACTTGGGTAGGAGTGTTGGGTGGGTGTGTCTCTATGTCATTTATTTTCTCCATGAATCCTAGGACACATGGGCACAGCTGGATAATCCTTCCCCTCCCCCATCCCCGCTTTTTTTCTTTTACCAAAAAGAATGAACTTCACTAGATAAATATAATTACATCAACATATACATCTTGAGTAGTTGTGTGCTTGGAGTATGCCATTTGTTCCCCAATGCCCAGATGTGAATGTGGGGTAGCCTTGTCTCCTCATTTAAAAAAAAAAAAATATATCCCTCCTTCCACTTTGTTTGATCACCTTTGACTAAATACATATTAAGGAGGAGCATTTATTGCATTGCTATGTCACTCATTTAACATTAATTTTCCAATTTTACCCTCCATTTTTATATCAAATTTTTATAACAATTGTAATTATAAGTATAGTAAAGGGTCTTTTAGGAGAGTAAACTTATTTTGTGCTTGGACTTTTGACACTGATCAAACATTTTGAGACATCCAAAAATGGATATTGTGATCAAACAAAGTGGAACGGAGGGAGATAAAATTTTATATTTAAATTTTCATTTATAAGGTTTATGATTCTCTCATCCAGTTGGTTTCCAATTTAGTATTATTGAAAGAGTGTGGAGTCCCAAATTTTTCTTCTCTCCATAAGTATGGTTAAAAAATTATTTCACAGTTAGCTTCACCAGTTTCACTGGTGAGTCAAAACTCATGCTCATAGTATCCCCAAGTTTCCTAAGCCCCTCTTTATTTATGCGCAGGCTGGAGTTTTATTACTTATTCTCAAATACATAATCCTTTGTCTTGCAAAATAAATTTACTTCATATATGGAACACTTCTTTCTCATATAATAGTTTTATTACTTGTTCCAGCTCCTTTGAGTGGGCCGCTGGTGATTGCAGAAGCTCTGGGTGGTGGGAAGAGCTCCACAAAACCAGTAAAAGTCAAGGACCTGTCAAAGAAAGACAGGTATCTTTTGAAGCGTAGAGATGAGCCAAATGGCCCAAGAAGTCTTCAAACTAGCCAAGGGCAAGCAAGTTCCTCTGCCACTTCGGCTTATGTGGAGGGATCGTCATCATTAGCATCTGGCGATTATGTGTTCCAAAAGAGAGCTCTTGCTGTCCAGATAAAGCCTCAGATTCCTGCTAAACAAGAACAGGCTGGGACTTTCAGCGGGGATGCCAATCCAGCTTCTGGTCAAGATGGAACTGGCAAAGAAGCTTCAACCGTAGAGAAGAAACCTGTAGTTAGTTTACCATTTGATCAGGCTCCAGCCTATGGCAGTGCTGTTGCCACCCAAGGTTTGAGTATAGATGCAGGGCCATTCCTGAATAAGGAGAAGTCTACTCTGCAGGAAATGAAGGGTAGAGTGGAATTGGATACCTCTTCCCCAGTTGGATCTGATTTGTCAGGGAAAGGAATCCCAGATGTAGGCACTGTTCAGCAGGAAGGTGAGGCAATGGTTGACTTCAAACATGAGGGAAGTGCAAAAACGCTTAAATCATCTGAAGGTTTTCAGCAACCCAAGCCAAGTTTTCCAAAAATTGTGGAAGGATACCATGGAATGAATCAAGTTCAGGACAGTCGCAGTGGTGTACCTCCTTTACCAATTGATGCAAACCATCCTGGTGAGGATCTTAGAATGAGTACTGAAAGTGGGGTGAAGAAGAAGGCCAAAGTTCTTAAACGTCCTATAGGGGACGTGAGCTTTGAGAAATCTAATTTGGTTGAGAGAAAGAAGAAAAAGAAGAAAGAAATTAGCATGGAAACAAGCTCTGATCATTTACAGAAGCGATCAGCCACTGGAAAAAATGCCGGATCAGTGGGAAAAAGTGCAGGAAAATCCATCCAGATTGGTGTGGCTTCCAGAGTAGAGTCTCAGGTAGACCATCGGAAGAAAGAAGGGGGGGCCAGTAGTTCTTTGTCTGATTCTGTTGGGACATTTTCAATGGCTAGCATGGGAAATATTGAGCTCGAGCATTTACTAAGTGATTTGCAAGCCCTTGCTCTTGATCCTTTTCATGGTGCAGAAAGGAGCAGCCCTGTGATTGTACGGCAGTTCTTTTTGAGATTCCGGTCCCTTGTTTACCAGAAAAGCTTGTTTCTGGCTCCACCAGCTGAAACTGAGACTGTTGAAGTTCGCCCCAGTAAATCTGCAACCAGTGTTGGGGCTTCTGAAAATCCTCCCGGTGAGAATGTCAGAGATCCACCCACATTAAAACCACCAAAGTCCCTGGTCAGACCCTATGACCCGGCGAAAGGTGGACGGAAACGTGGACCATCTGACCGTCAAGAGGAAATTGCTGCAAAAAGGGTGAAGAAAATTAATGATCTGAAATCATTGGCTGCAGAAAAGAAGGCCAGTCTGAAGGCTCCGGAAGCCCAGCTGGGAGAGGGGAAAGAAACAGTGGCTCCAGCTCCGGCTCCGGCACCACCGAAGCCAGTCAGAATAGATTCTGTAAAGAAAATAGAACCTCCAGCAAGGGTAGATGACCCCACCATGCTGGTGATGAAGTTCCCTCCCCGGACGTCTCTCCCATCTGTTCCAGAGCTGAAGGCAAGATTTGCTCGTTTTGGGTCGTTGGATCTCAATGGTACCCGAGTTTTCTGGAAGTCCTATACCTGCCGTGTTGTGTTCTTGCGCAAGCTGGATGCAGAGGCCGCATATAGATACGCTGTTGGAAACAATTCCCTTTTTGGCAACGTAAGTGTGAGATACCACCTTCGGGATTTGGGAATTCCAGCAGCTGAGAATCCAGATTTAGGCAAGGGCCGAGTAGAAGACACTTCAAATGAGACGCCACAGCCTTGGGATTCTGCAACTGGACAAGGGCTGCCAGCAGTGGTTCTGCATCAGCCAACTCTACAGCCAGCGGTCCAGCTGAAGTCGTGTCTGAAGAAATCATCAGGTGATGAGGTTGGGCAGGTCGCAGGCGGCGGCGGTGTTGGCGGTGGCGGGGGTGGTAGAGGGACCCCACGTGTAAAATTCATTTTGGGTGGGGAAGAAAGTAGTAGGGGAGAGCAATTGATGGTTGGTAATAGAAACAACTTCAACAACAATGCTACTAGTTTTGCAGATGGTGGTGCATCTTCTGTTGCAATGGATTTTAATACTATGAACTTTCAGAAGGTCATTCCTCCATCTCCATTGCCTATTCTTCCTCTTCCTTCTCAATTTTCTAAACCCCCACAAAATATGCATTATACTGAAGTAGCGCCGCCACCCAGAAATACTTACGATTACGCCCCTATTGCTCCGACTAGTACTGCAACCACCATAGATATTTCACAGCAGATGCTAAACCTTCTGACGAGGTGCAATGATGTTGTAACCAACGTGCAGTCCATCTTAGGCTATGTACCTTACCATCCTCTCTGAGTGAGGCCAAACACCAGAACCCGACTATAAAAGATTATGGGCTATAGACATTTAGAAAAAGTCGGCGGAACCAAGTTGGCAGCTGCGTGATAATTTTGGGGGATTGCAGCCATTTTTAGCACAAAACATTCGAAGGGAGTGGGGGGTCAAAAGGCTCATTAAGAGAGGCCAATCAGTGGAAAATCCTTGAAAAGGATGAATTTGTTTTAAAGTGGTTATACTCCAAAATGTACTGATATTGATAGTGCCATCTTGTTGATTTGGTATTTAATTTTTTTTTTTTTTCTCCTTACTTTTTACCTGTTTGGAATGGGCCAGCTTGTGCGTGCTCATTTCCCTTTTTTATGTTTTTAGCTTTGTTTCAAGTATCAACTGAAAGTAATGAAAATTTGCTTATACCCTTTGCTTGTTTGGTTGGACCCTATTGGCCTTGTGGTGTGACCCTTGGCTCGCGACAAGAGTAGCCCAGGTTGGTGGGTCAAGCCTGTCAACTTTGCTTTTGTTTGTGCACTCTAATGCTTGATAGAGCTAATAGGCCATATTAGCAATAGATTTAGATGGCTGATCATTGATAAGCGTCTACATTAAAAATTATTAATCTCTGTTTTAATTATCGGAGTGATTTATATCTCTCAAGTAGTCTCAACTTTTCATGATCCTTAACTTCTTGCAAGAATTGTGACGGTAAATTTAAAAATTATAAACTCAAAACTTGCTATAATACTAATATCTTAAAACTATACAATATTCATCCTGAGAAGGTCACTCATCATCTTCCGTCTCCTCACACCTATTTTCATGTTTGCATGATTTGGGCCTAGCGGTGGAGCTACAAGGGTAACGGATGGGGTCATGGTCCTTGCAAATTTTGAATTATTTTTTACACTAGACATAATTAGGGATGGCAACGGCCGGATGTGGGATGGGATATCCTTTTTCCAATCCCATTTGCAAATTAGAAGACTTATCCAGCTCATTCCTATCCCAAACCCTTGTCGGGACTAGACAGGGTGTCAGGGTTGGGTGGGAATGAGCTACACGGCGAGGTGGGTGTTCCACAGGTATTAAAAATAATAAAATTTACTTAAGCTTTTTTTTTAAAAAATTTTTTTTATTATAATTATTATTAAAAGAGAGCTATCAAAAAATATATATAGTCCTAGTCAAGTAGGAGGGGCATCTTGATATAAGTTATATTAGCACCACGCATTAGGAATTGTATTTCATACATTGACCTAATGTATTCCATAACACACTAATGTTTGAGGTGAGGTCTCCCTTGCTCTATAATCTTTTGAAAACATTTATAAAAATAAGTATGAGTATGAAACTTAGCAGATATAATTTTTAAATGAAATTAACCAAAGCATGATAATATATATATATATCAAATAAATCATTTAATAAAATAATTTAAATCCATGATATGCCATGAATGTAAGGCGACTCCATGTCCATTTACATTATTCTTTAATTGCCCAAATAACACACTCTCACAAGAGTTTTTGCGTGGAAATAGAGGATTTAAACTTAACCTCTAAGAGAACAACACAGCACGTCATCCCTAGCTGGGATCATAATAGCCTTAATTCGAGAACCCAACACGATCAATGGAATGAAAACATAATAAGACGGAAGTCTCCTTTGTTCAAACATGGATTGGGCTCCTTCTAGACAAAGTGAACCTATATATAAATTGAATCACACCCATAATTTTGGAACAAGAAAAAAAAGAAAAGAGAGAGAGTGAGAAAGGAAGAACATGAAAAAAAATATATAGCATCATGCAGCAACATATAATCATAAACATATATGACATTTTTATCTTTACTAAAATATAAAATATTATCTTTACTAAAATATAAAATTTGCATCAAATGCTCTCCAAAATTTTATCCAAAACTTTTGTTTTGTGAGACCAACTAAGACGGCCCACACTTGATCATCTCCGCCCAATGAGCGAAATAGACTTGTGCCTTTGACCACCACAAATTTATTCTCTCATCTTGTTTTTGTTTGTTGTTGTAAAACTAAGAATTTAGAACAAGTTATGAGGAGAATAAATTTCTCATTCATCTTCTTTGATTTCCATTTGAATGTATAAACATTATACAAGGATCAGCAAAACTCTTTGAGACACACTGTCTCAGTCTCCTTCCTTCATTCACTCCGAATACCTCTTCTTTTCTTTCTCTCCAAATGCTTCTCTTCATTCTCTTCTTTCTCCCCTTCCCCTTTTATCTTTGTTTGTATTTGGTCCTCATGATGGGATTACCTAACCCACTTATGAAGTGGTGTTCCCATTATCACAAAGTGGAGGGGGTGTGGACATCCACTCAATGTCCACTCAAGGTTTAATATTTATAACACTCCCCCTTGGATGTCCACCACACTAAGATAATGTGCCTCGTTAAAAACCTTACTAGAAAAACCTAGTGGGAAAAAACTAGTGAAGGAAAAAGAGTACAACATTTTTGTAAATCTTAGAGTGGTGTTGGACGCACTAAAGAAAACTGCCTCATTAAAACCTTGCCAGGAAAACCCAATAGGACAAAACCTAGGCGAAGGAAAAAGAGTATAGCGTGCATATGTCCAAAAATGAATACTGCCCCTGATAAGAAGATAAGTATCAACTTAACTGATCGCAAACCCGACGCATTCCAATGCCATATACTAATTTCTTGAATGTTGACGATGGTAAGGCCTTGGTGAATAAATCCGCAAGATTATCAGTGGAACGTATTTGTTTCACATCAATTTTATGCCTCTGCTAGAGTTCATGAGTGTAGAAGAACTTTGGTGAAATGTGTTTGGTTCTATCACCTTTGATGTACCCTCCTTGAATTTGTGCAATACATGCAGCATTATCTTCATAAATTGTTATTGGCATACTTTTAATCAGAGGTAACCCACATGTGTCTCGAATGTGATGGACTACAGATCTTAACCATACACATTCACGACTTGCTTCATGGAGTGCAAGTATCTCAGAGTGATTAGAAGATGTAGCAATTAAAGTTTGCTTTGTAGATTGCCAAGAGATCGCTGTATTGCCACATGTAAATACATACCCTGTTTGTGAGCGAGCTTTGTGAGGATCAGAAAGGTATCCAGAATCTGCATATCCTTCTAAACAAGGACCACGGGCTAATTCCTTTGAGTAAAACAAACCCATATCTGTAGTTCCACGAAGGTAGCGTAAAATATGTTTAATACCATTCCAGTGTCGTCGAGTTGGAGCAGAACTGAATCTTGCTAATAAGTTGACTGAAAATGCTATATCAGACCTAGTGCATTGTGCTAAATATAACAAAGCACCTATTGCACTAAGATATGGTACTTCAGGACCAAGTAGCATTTCATTATCTTCTTTGGGGCGAAATGGATCTTTCTTAATATCAAGAGATCGAACCACCATGGGAGAACTTAGTAGATGCGCTTTATCCATATTAAAACGTTTCAATACCTTTTCGGTATAAGCTGATTGATGGATAAGAATTCCATTTGATTTATGCTCGATCTGCAGGCCGAGACAATATTTTGTTCTCCCTAAATCTTTCATCTCAAATTCTTTTTTTCTCAAATGTTCAGCAGCTTTCATGAGCTCTTCAGGAGTCCCAATTAAATTTATATCATCAACATAGACTGCAATGATGGCGAATCCAGATTCTGATTTCTTTATAAATACACAAGGGCATATAGGATTATTAATATATCCTTCTTTAACTAAGTACTCACTGAGACGATTATACCACATTCTTCCAGATTGTTTTAATCCATACAAGGATCGTCTCAGTTTAATTGAATACATATTTCGTGGTTGTGATGTATTTGCTTCAGGCAATTTGAATCCTTCAGGGATCTTCATATATATATCTGCATCTAACTTTCCATATAAATATGCAGTAACTACGTCCATAAGACGCATGTCAAGTCTTTCTGAGACTGACAGACTAATTAAATATCAAAATGTAATGGCATCCATTACAGGTGAATATGTTTCTTCATAATCAATCCCAGGTCTCTGCAGGAAACCTTGTGCTACTAAACGAGCTTTATATCTGACGATCTCATTTTTATCATTACGCTTTCTTACAAACACCCATTTGTAACCCACGGGTTTCACATCATTGGGTGTTAGGACTACAGGTCCAAATACTTTACGTTTTTCTAGCGAATCCAATTCTGCTTGGATTGCTTCTTTCCACTTTAACCAAGCAGGTCTACTGTGACATTCGTCTACAGTGCGTGGTTCGAGATCATCATCATCTTTCGAAATTTCAGTAGCTACTGCGAAAGAAAATACATTATTAATAACCACTTCTGAGCGATCCCACAATTCTTTTGTACATGTATAGTTTATGGAAATTTCTTCATTTCCATGTACATATGCCTCTTTATTGTTTTCTGTCTCTTCAGGGACATTTTCCTCTTCAGGAGTTATTAAATCAGAATTTGTGGGAATATTTATTTCTTGTTCAATAGCCTCTTCCGGAGTACTATTTTCTATATTTTGTTGCCCTTTTATTTTCCCCTTCCGGGGAACTAAATCTTTTGAACCCAAGGGTCTACCACGCTTCAGGCGTGTAGTAGATGATTTATTTGCTGCAATAATAGTAGACTTACCAATTGGTACATTAATCTTTGCTAGTGTACCAATAGATGATTCATTAATAACCACTTCTGAGCGATCCCACAATTCTTTTGTACATGTATAGTTTATGGAAATTTCTTCATTTCCATGTACATATGCCTCTTTATTGTTTTCTGTCTCTTCAGGGGCATTTTCCTCTTCAGGAGTTATTAAATCAGAATTTGTGGGAATATTTATTTCTTGTTCAATAGCCTCTTCCGGAGTACTATTTTCTATATTTTGTTGTCCTTTTATTTTCCTCTTCCGGGGAACTAAATCTTTTGAACCCAAGGGTCTACCACGCTTCAGGCGTGTAGTAGATGATTTATTTGCTGCAATAATAGTAGACTTACCAATTGGTACATTGATCTTTGCTGGTGTGTTTGCAGCTGGTATATAAGACTTAGCTATTTTTGCTACGTCTGTAAATGCATCTGGCATTTGATTAGCAATCTTCTAAAGATGAGTGATCCTCTGTACTTCAGTTTCACATTGAGCAGTACGTGGATCAAGATGGGACAAAGATGGTACATTCCAAGAAAGTTCACGTCGTTCTTCTATCAGTGGATTTCCTCCTCCTAACGACGGGAACTGTGTTTCATCAAAATGACAATCTGCAAATCTTGCTGTAAAAACATCACTTTGTGAGTTTGGGTGTGTGAATTCTTACCATACTGTGATTACCATCCCTTACCATCATTGTGATTATGTTAAAGTATAAAGATCTTTATGTTAGAGCACTTCTGGTGCGCTACCACATGTGTTTCAATTGTGCTTATAATCGTATAGAAGAGAAAATATTTAATATGAGCTTCTACCCCAAAATCATAGAGGTAATATAAAGATATTCCTCATTTCCATTGTTAATGGTTTCAATATGATAACTATTTACGATGTAAATTTTAAAAACTCAATAAATTTCTTCTACTTCTGGTAGAATATAAAGAATTGTCAACATAAATTTTTATTCTTTTTGGTAATATTATATTTGCTCTTCTGGAACCTTCAATTAGGTTAGATGAACCTCATATGGTATTGACAATAGTTTTGAATAATGATAAATATTGGAAATTTAATGATTGTGTGAGTTATAGCACTGTCTTCCAGACATATATTTTTAACAATCATTTTGAAATTAGATCTGCAATATCATATTGCAATTCATATTTGATTTCCCGTATACTAGTTTATAAATTATGCTTGTTTTCAGGTGAGTATATAGGGGAACATATATTCACTAGATATAGACGTAAAGTAATTAGTACACCTACAATAGTACTTACAAGGCAAGAAATATTAAAATATTTTCACAATCTTGCCACTCTGTTCAGTGTATTGTCACATTTTGGTATCTTGAAAATATTTATCTATATAAGATTTTGCAATAAATCGATCATTTTCAAAAGAATCAAATATCAAAAGAATTATGGTCACAAATATTTAATTTCAATGGTCATCAAATTTAATGATGAAATGGTTTTGATAATAATAAAAAAAAATTGGCCAACAAATAATTTCAAACTCATAAATCAAAATTGATTGTTCTCACGTAGTAAGTAAAACCAATTTACTTGTTTTATAAAGCTTTATGACCATTTTTTTTTTTTAATATGATAAAGAAAATAATTCCATATTGATACATATGCCAAGGTATCTTTACCACGGTTAGAGTAACTTACCCAAAGCACTAGTACTTCTCCAATGGCAGAATAGAATTAATAGATAGCCTTTCATCAATTTTTCAAGGTTTGCTTAGACAATTGGCACTATTGAGAGTGCCTTTAATTAAACTAACGCATGCCAAAATGGGGCTAGGATTCTTAATGGGCTGCAAAGACAATCTCCAGTTGGTCTCTCTAGTTCTCAAAATGCTACTAATAAGTAGCAAAAAATCTGTAATCTGCTCCAAGTACAATGACCAAATCTGAAATTTTAGTTAAAACAATTTGTGATGCGTATAAATGAATTTTTATATGTTCAATCCAAAAAGAAATGGGCTTTGGGGTTTATATCACTTAAAAGCATATCAAATGTACTTTGTAACCTCAAAATTTGGTAGAGAAATACCTAGCAAAACCCATTCAAAAATATTTTTCAATATTGAGTTAGTGCTGTCTAGCAGAAATCCCAGATTCAGGTGTACCACGAAATAATTACGCAAAAAATATCAAATGGTCACCCAATGACACGAAAATTGGTAGGATGTTAGCCCAACAAGTCAGTGACAAAATCCAATTCGTTTCATCTCAAAATCATAACTAGAACTAAAGTTCTGAATTAAATGGTAAAATGGGTTCGTGCTGTCAACACAGTATAACACACAAAACCTCAACCAAGTATTTACTTAAAACACTTATCTCGTAGGTTTATTCTATAAACCGATGCTTATTTCTTCAGTGTCATTCCACTTCTAGTGGTTTGGTATTTTATTTTTCCACACCAAATATATTCATTCCACTTCTGGTGGTTTGATATTTCATTGCTCCACTTAGTGGTTTGGTATTTCATTAATCCACTTCTAGTGGTTTAGTATTTCATTGCTCCACTTCTAATGGTTTGATATGTCATTAATCCACTTCTGGTGGTTTGGTATTCCATTATTCCACTTCTGGTGGTTTTTATCATAAAATGACATACTTTAAGCTGACACAGTGAAGTTACTAGTAAATCTGAGAGAAGTTGACTGACAACAGAGGTGACGTTGACAGTCAATTCGTAGTAAAACAAGAGCAGATTTTTGTGTGTTCTTCTATGCTAACTAAAGCAAAAGTTAAGACGCACCCACGAATTTTCACCAAAATTTTACAAGCATCTAAAGAAGTTGCATAACACATAATAGAGAAATATATTACTCAATTTAATTTGGTCATCATTGACCATCACTTTATTCAATTAAATTGAGACTTTATTCATTATTTCTAAAACTTCAGGTTTTGAAATTTGTCTCTTACTTCAAGAAGAGAAATATGAATAATAACCCCTTTCTTATAATAGAAAACTTCAGGTTTTTATATTTACCTAATGACATATTTTAAGCAGACACAGTGAAGTTACCAGTCAATCTGAGAGAAGTTGACTGACAACAAAGGTGACATTGACAGTCAATTCGTAGTAAAGCAAGAGCAGATTTTTGTGTGTTCTTCTATGCTAACTAAAGCAAAAGTTAAGGTGCACCCACGAATTTTCACCAAAATTTTACAAGCATCTAAAGAAGTTGCATAACACATAATAGAGAAATATATTACTTAATTTAATTTGGTCATCATTGACCATCACTTTATTCAATTAAATTGAGACTTTATTCATTATTTCTAAAATTTCAGGTTTTGAAATTTGTCTCTTGCTTCAGGAAGAGAACAGATGAATAATAACTTTTTTTTTTTTTTTTTTTTTATAGAAAACTTCTGGTTTTCAGATCTTTCTCTTACTTCAGGAAGAGAAGATGAATTGTTACCCTTTTTCCTTTTTAATTATAAAACTTCAGGTTTTATTTTAAATCTTCTCTTGCTTCAGGAAGAGAATATATGAACAACAACTTTTCTTGTAGAAAATTTTGGAGATTGAAATTTGTTTCTTCCTTCATGAAGATAACATGTAAATAATAACTTTTCATATAGAAAACTTCAAGTTTTCAAATCTTTCTCTTACTTCAAGAAGAGAAAATGAATCATCACTCCTTTTATTTATTTATAAAACTTCAAGTTTTATTTTTAAATCTTCTCTTGTTTCAGGAAGAGAAGATGGATTCATCCATTCAAGTATATAATTTAGAGTAAAAACCAATCCACAACCAAATTGGTTAAAAGCATATCAACTTACCACAATCAAATTGGTTTAGAACGTACCAACTTACCACAACCAAATTGGTTAAGAAAGAAGATAGTGGTAGTATGATATTACTCACAAATTCCTTGAGCAATTCGTGCTGATAACGTGTTGTAAAACTAAGAATTTAGAACAAGTTATGAGGAGAATAAATTTCTCATTCATCTTCTTTGATTTCCATCTGAATGTATAAACATTATACAAGGATCAGCAAAACTCTTTGAGACACACTGTTTCAGTCTCCTCCCTTCATTCTCTCCGAATACCTCTTCTTTTCTTTCTCTCCGAATGCTTCTCTTCATTCTCTTCTTTCTCCCCTTCCCCTTTTATCTTTGTTTGTATTTGGTCCTCATGATGGGATTACCTAACCCACTTATGAAGTGGTATTCCCATTATCACAAAGTGGAGGGGGTGTGGACATCCACTCAATGTCCACTCAAGGTTTAATATTTATAACATTTGTTAGTTTGTTTCTTTTTTTGTCTTTCCCTTGATTTTCTTGCCTTACTTAATTAAGGCCAATTGCAATCCAAAGCATTCTTGAGTGATGTCTCAGGTGGCAAACTCTCAGTATGTCAGAGGGAGGGCTTGAGAGACGTGTGCCATGTAGCACTCTCTTTTAAATAGACTATGGTGAGACCCATGCAAATGCACGAGATAAAATATTTAATAAAAAATATTATATAAAAACATTATGCTTCTGGATAGTGGAAAATAAATTTTTTTTTTTTTTTTTTTCAAATCTAGAAAGAGAGCTAAAAGCATCAAAGAGGAATAAAGAATCCCAACTAGGTTGGCACTCAAAACACTCACTATCATTTGCCTTCAGCTCTAAATTTCATTAAAAAAAGAAAACTAAAGCAAATAAGTAAGCATACAAGGAGATAAGGAAACAAAAACCAAACTGTCTTGTCTCAAAAACTCTCCAACAAGAAGGAAACCAGTTTCAAAAAAGAGCTTAAGAAACAAATCTATAAAAAAGAAGCCCTAACATATCTTTAGTAAGATCAGAAGGAACAACACCAGAATTTGCATGCCACCAAATAAGTAAAATTGAGAGCCAAATTAGTTATTTTGTCTATAACATAGTTACCTTCTCTGTAAATATAAGAAAAAACCACATTCATCTTCTTAATGAGAAAGACAGTTTCGCTATTCATTTAACAAAGGTCAAGGAGGCTTAAATGTATAATTCTGCAAGGAGGAAATAATAGCCAAGGAATCACTTTCAATCCATAAACTATGTCAACCTTTCTCCCAAGCAAAAGAAAGTGAAAAATAAATGAGAAAATGACAAATTTAAGAATTTGTTGAAAAAAAATCCTAATAAAATGATTATAAATTTGGTTTAAGTCTCTTTAGAAGGTAATTATTAGGAACATAGGTTGATTTAGGTCTCCTTATGAGATAATTGTTGGGCAGTTGTGTTATTTTAGGAATATAATAATAATAATAATAATTCAGAAACTAAGGAAGGTGCCTTTTGACTGCCTTATTAGATTATTATATATATATATATATATATATATATATATATATATATATATATATATATATATATATATATATAATTGGATCGGACATAGGAACCTTTTACCTTGTATCCAATATATATATATATATATATATATATATATATATATAATTGGATCGGACATAGGAACCTTTTACCTTGTATCCAATTTTTCATGTGGCTCCTCATTAGAAATAGTATTCCTACTAAGTAATAGAGAAAGACAGACCTCACCAAATCAAATCTCATCCCATGAGCATGAACCACTGTATCATCCTTCAACTTCTATAACAGAGGAGATTTGAGCTATCTGTTAATATTGAATTGTTCATCTTTGGAAATGATTGAGTTGTAAATTATGGGATTCACATCTCTTGATTATGGGAGTCCCTTGATTATGGGATTCTAATTCCCTGATTGATAGTTGTAAATTTGTATATAATAGCTAGACACATCTCCACCATGTGTGTGGAATTCCTCCAATTATTTCCTATCTTTTACTAAGGATATGCTTAGAAGGCTCCTGGAGAATGCCCTTTGTGTGATTCAGATGAGTTGTGATTCAGATGAGGAAAATATTGATCATCTTTTTAAAAATTGTAACTTCACCAAAAATGTTTGGACACATGTTTATGGTAATTGTCCTACTCCATTGTTGATTAGTGATAATTTTATTGAATGGCTAATTTATTTATATGTTAATCGCAGGTTTTATTCTCTTCCGTATGAGCTCTACTTTGAAAAAGGAGCTATATTGATTTGGCGCATTTGGAGTTATCATAATGAAGTGTTTCAAAAGAAAAGGCCAAGTCCTGCCCATGTGATTAATATGGCCTTTGTGTATTTTAATGGCATTCAAAAATATTCTAATGTGCAAGGTATTCCTACACATTCAACCAACGGACATTTTTTAGATGGAAGTAAGAAAATCAAGTGCAGGAGGTTGCATTATTTGAGATTTGTACGGGAAAATCAACTAGGATTTCTAAAAACCATTGGTGAAGGAGATTCGCAAGTCGTCATTAAAATTTGTTGCAAGGAATATAATCAACCACGGACAGTAATGAATTTACTTCGAGATATCGAGTGGCTGGTGGCTCATTTTCATGGTGTTCAATTCAAACATGTCTATAAGCAAGCCAATAGAGCAGCAGATTGTGTTGCTAGCCGAGGTCATTATCTGACTCAATTTAGTAAGTCAGTCAACTTCCCCTTAATTATAATTTAGGGGGTGGGTAGTGTGAAAAAACAAAATGTTTGAGGGCTTGTTTGGGAACTTCAAAAACTTGATCAGATTAGGTTCCATTTATAACTATTATCTGGTTTTTAAATAAACCCACTCACAATTAGTTTGAAAAAAAAAAAAAAAAAAAAAAAAACCTGTGTTTATACCTTATTTTAAGAACAAAGCTGAACTATTTAACAGAACAAAAAGACTTACCAAAAAGTGTAAAATTAAAACTAATCAGACCTATCCTTAATTGACTAGATTTTCAAGTTTACCAAATAAATCCTTAGGAGTAAAGTAAAAAGCGGAGTATATTCCAGAGGTTAAATTGTATATTTCCTTTTCTATTTCAATCTTATTTTTTCCATTTTTTTTAGGGTAAAATTCTATTTCACTCTTGGAGTTGTTAAAAATTCACTTTTTAGAAGCAGCCAGTGTCTAACACGGAGGGATTGTTCCAAATCTCTCTTTTAATTTCCTAATCGGTCAGAGCATTATGACCAATCAGATCTCATCCTTTTTCCACTCAGGCCAATTGGTCGAACAATCGCATGCCCACATATCACACGACATGCAAATATGTCACATCGTGCCGTTGATACATACTCTTTCGGCAGAGTTTGCACAAGGAGAGGATTCAGGGTTTAAAAAACTCAGTATGGTGTCGAACTCATTTCAATTGTCCATTTCGATTTTGAACAGTTGAAATTGAAAGACGAGAAAATTATAAAAAAATGTTCTTATAGGAGTAATTTTTTCATCTTTCAATCTCAACCGTCCAAAACCAAGATGGACGGTTGAAATGAGCTCGGCACCGTGCTGAGTTTTTTAAACTCAGCACTAAATCCAAGTCCGTTTGCACGTTACTTAAGCATTGCCTTGCTCGATTCTTTTCCCTTTTTCAATTTTTATTTTTTTATTTTTATTTTTGAAAACCATCCATTATCCGACATTACACTGGGTTACGACTAATTTGGATTCGAGCCGAATAGGACCACAAGAGCGGTAAAACTCTCCCTGTTGATTATTTAACACAGCTGCATTTCTAAGTCTCGAATCGAGGACCTTGATTAAACTAGAACAACCCCATATCAACTAATCTATGTGCTCGATGGTCTGCCTTGCTCGACTCGGTGGTCTGCCTTGCTCGACTCACGCCAATTCATCCAAACCTTTATGCTTTCCATAAGCAAAAACCTTGTCTAACACTCCTCTTTGTAGGGATAATTTATTGGTTGGAATGTAATTTGTGAGTAAATAAATAGGAGGTTGCCTGGAGCATCATAATTATGATAATAATAAAGCTAAGATAAAAAAGAACCCTCAGTTGGTTCCAATACTAGAGTACCTATATCTTCTTGAAGTGGAAGATACTTTTTTTTTAGGGTTATTTAGTTGGTTCTAATATATTTATATATCTTTTTCTTTGCCAAGCAATGAGATGTTTAAATTGTTGGAGTCTGACTAATTCCTACTACTTATGCCTCAAAAAGTAGAAAGTATTTTAAGTATTTGTTCTAATACTTGTACTCTTAAAGGTCAACTATTTATATGAGAAATCTGATTGAATGGTGTTTACATCCTAAAAATCGGCTTATGAAAGGGTTTGTAATTCGATCAAGGTGGGTTAATTAATTGCCATTTAAAGATTAGTTATGAAGAAAAGAGTAGTCAACAATATGTGGAAGAACGTGGTGTTTGATACGGTTATAATAGAGAAACTGACAAATCACCAGAGAGAGAGAGAGAAACTATGACGGAAAACCAAGGAAGAAGTTGCTGAATAAGAGTTTAAAAGCCCAAAGACAGCCATTACAGAGCCCTTTCAATGAATCAAACAAATCAATTCTCAAGAACTTTTATCATCTTTTTTTTATTTTATTTTATTTTTTTCATTGTATTTTTGTACACTAAAAATTCAAAAATGTGTACTACTTTCTGGTTAAAGGCGTGTGCATCCCTTTGCCTTTGTAATATTAGAAGTTTTAATGAAAATGACTTCCTCCGTGATGAGTTTTTCTTTTCAATTTATATCATTATTTGTCTTTATTATTTTTGTATTGCATAAAGAAAAGTCCTTGAGACTATTAAAGATAAGATAGAACTCACAATTATCATAAATTTGTGACTAGCCTGCTTACGCAACTAAATCATCAAAAGAGTAATTTTGGGGAAACAAATAGATAATCATGCATTCAAGTGGAAAGTCACTTTACTTGAGATAAAGAAAAAGTTGAACAAAAAATCTAGACAACTCACGGAGAGAAAGGGAATAAAAAAAACAGAAGCAAAATATAAAAAGATTCTGCAAGAAGACCCACATGCAAAAGTGGAGATGGGACCCACAGGAAGTGGATTCATCCTTTTTATTTTTATTTTTGGTAAATTGTAGAAAACTACCCATATTTGGGGTGCGTTTCACTTTGGTACCCTCAAGTTTAAAAAGCGTCAATTTACTAAGGTTTTAGTTATATTTCAGTTGGGGTTTTGCCGTGATGAACCGTCTGTTGACCAAATGAATAATTGGTCACACAATATGCACGTGATGTTATTTGGCTATTTTATGCCAAGTTTGCCCTTTTATGTTTGGAACACCTCTTCTCTATCTCAACCCCTCCGGCCGATTCCATCCCATCCCACTCTCTCCCTCCTTCCTGTGAAAAAAATAAAAATAAAAAAAAAAAAAAAAAAAAGAAAAAATGATGGCTGGAAAAAAACGAGTTGGCCGGTGACTATGGTGGTGAGACATCGCTGTCATATGCAATGGACAAACCCAAGGCGTAGCCACCGTGGAGATTCAAACCAGAAAAATTCAGTTTTTTTCCATTGATGGTCAAGCTTCTAATCTATAAAAAAAAAATGGTTTTTTTTTTTTTTTTTTGAGTGTGGTGGTCTGCCGCGATGGTTGGGGGTAAGGATTGGGGTGTGATTGGTGGGAGATCTCGATGGTGGAGGTTACAGTGAGATCTGCGATGGGCGGGGTGGAGTTCACAGTGTTGGGGTTTTCAGTAGCCGCTTTTGATGTGGGTTTGGTTTTGGATTTGGGGTTTTGACAATGATGTAAATAGTGAAGGTGGTTGGGTAGAGAGAGAGGGGTTTTAATGGTCTTGGCTGTGGACGATGGTGGTGGTTATGGTGGCTGTTGGGTTTTATGGGTTTGGCTATGGCTTGAAGGTGGTCAACGTTGGAGGGACTACAGTTGCTCAATTTTCCCCTTCAGTCAACAATCGACAATTAGTGGAGGGTGAGGCTTCGAGAAACAAGAAGAATCCCATACAAATGACGGGGGAGGGCAAGGTGATTGACAGTGGCAAGGTTGATTTGAACAGGGCTTGTGGCGTAGATGGGGTGACAGCCCTCCACTGTGTTGTTGTGGGTAATGGAGAGAGTTTGTGGGAGCGGCGTAGGTCTTCGCTGGAAAAAATGGAGTTCACTGGCATTCTAGAGATTTTTTTATGTTTCTGATCAGGTCCGGCCCTCCCATTCACCGGTGATGGATTTTTTTATTTTTATTTTTTTGGCGTCGATATTCTCTATGGTGGTAAGGGCGACGGCATGGGTTGGGTTGGGTGGAATTTTTTTTTTTTTGAATTATTTTTCCTATGATGTGTTGGGATGGTTCTGCTGGCGTTGGATCCATGCATCGCCATCATTCTCCATCAGCAGGATTGTGTGGGTTGGGTTGTGTTTCAAAACGACATCATTTGTATGAAGGGTAAAAACATCATTTTCTCGCCATAGTTAACACCGTGACTAATTTTGAGTCGACAAAAATCTTGGATACCAAATTGACGTTTTTTAAACTTGAGGGTAATAAAGTGAAACGCACTCCAAACATGGGATAAGTTTCCTGCAATTTACCCCCTTTTTTTTTTTTTTTTTTTTTTTTTTTTTTTGGCTGTGAAAGTGGATTCATCCCTATCTTTGCACAGAATGAACCACGGCTCACCAGAATTTCCAAAAGAAAAAAGAAAAGTGAAAGGTTCTTTCACACGGTCGCAGCAAAGCAAAGAAAAAGAAAAAAAAAAAGGTTTCTGCCAGACAATATCACTTTATCGATCCTTTGCTTAAAATGAAAGCTTACTCGCACTTCACATAGACGTCCCATCGTCATATTCGAAAATATAAAATGAAAGCATCACTCGTGCTTTTGATGATATAATCGAATATTATTGTGTAGAGCAATATAAAATAAATAGGATAAAGGATCTGAGTCCTATCCAGGTTGTCCCTCTCTTACTCTCAACTCTCCACTATGGTGAAGCTAGTGGCCAATAAAATAAAGGATTGATGGGTTTGATTCTGATTCAGTAAGCCAAGTGAGTTTCGAATGTGGATTTTTTTTTTTTTTTTGGCATTTCGAATTAATTTCCAAAAAGCAAACGTCGAGTTTCCAAGGTCTTTTTTACCATTCTAGGTGCAAGCATACCGTTTTCAATAGCATCCCCAATAATAAACTAATTTGATGACGGGGTTTTGTTTAATAAGTCATGCTACAAAAGCTATGCGTGATTGATTGAGTTCTGATCATTGCTTACTCTTCACAAACACATTCCAATCCTTTCTTCATGTAACCGGGATTAAATAAATTACTCGTCTAGAAGTACATTTCTACGGATATTATGATCATAGCTAATCATGTTTGCTATAGAAGAATAATATTTATATTTTACAAAAATTGTTATTGACTGCTATTTTTTTTCCCCCTAATAATGTAATTGCTGATATGTCATAAATTTAAAAATCACAAAAAGAAAAAAAAAAAAAAAAAAAAAAAAAAAAGCATTTGCTGATATGGTTGTTAATATGGCTGGTGCTACATCATCATTAGGAAAAAAATTTTAAAAAAAATAGAAAAAGAATTGAATGATCAGCACGGCTCTATATTTATTTAGTGAAAGGTGACCTAACCTAAACCTTACTGGCCACAAATTTGATGCTTGCTCTAAGAATTTATCTGAAGGTGACCGCATCTTGATTTATTCCAAACAGATAGATTTCAGATCACGTTGCTCAAACTAAAACCACTTCAATTCCTTTTTGTTCTGAAAAAAGAAAAAGGTACTTTTGCCATTAGTCCTACTTATTATTTTATTTTAAAAAGGAAGAATGTGGGTTCTTTAGCGTGACAATATATAATAGTCGTCCCTATATTCTTCTCTCGGAAAGTGGGTTCTTTAGCCACCACGAAAACTGTCCATCCCTTCCCCCAAAACCCTCCTATGTAAAGTAAAACTAATATCTCAGTTTCTCACTTCAATCTCATATATATATACACTCCTCATCCTATTCAATCTCAAATCTCTCTCTCTCACATAAACTCACACACCCAAGATACCCACAGATATTTATACCTAACAATATGGAGTACTGTCGTACTCTAGAGATCACTTCTATCTCAGCAAAAAACCTAAAGGACGTCCATATTTTTTCAAAGATGGGTGTGTATGTTGTTGTGAAGATCGCCAATGATCCGAGCCCCGGGCAGAAAACACCCCTGGACAAATTGGGTGGAACGAGTCCTTCCTGGACTTGTACTCGTTCCATCAAGTTTACCATCAATGAAGACGCAGCGCAACGAAACCGCCTTGCGCTTCACTTTCAACTCAAGTCTAATTCGACTTTTGGTGACGATAAAGATATTGGAGAGGTATACGTTCCCGTGAAAGACCTTCTTAATGATGTTTCTGATCATGGAAGTAGTGAAAAAGAGAAGATTTTTGACTTGGAAAATGCTCGGGGGAAAGCGAAAGGTACGGTGAGTTTCAAGTACAAAATTGGAGAGAGGTTTGTTAAAGAGAATGTTAATGCTAAGAAACCCGATCCTGTCATAGTACCACAATATCACCGAGCAGTGGGGAGGCAACAGGACCGTCTACAGAAGGTGGGGTTGGAAGGTTTCCAGATGGTTGAAGAGCTGATGGGGAGGAAAATCAAACCCTTTGGGTCACCTAGGTATACTAGTTCTGGGAGTGGTAATGATTTTGGTATTAAGCCTTATTCGTTGGCCCCTTTGTTCATATATAATGGTGTACCTAAGTATACTTATGGGAGTCGTAGTGGTTGTGGTATTAATAATTTACGTAAGTTTAATTCACCTAAGTACAGTAATGCTCGTGATAATGATGGTGGTTTTGATTTCTAAAGTTAAATATCTTCTTTTTTAGTTGTGTTATGTGAATGTATTAACGTGGGTTTGAGGATTTGATATGAATATGAGATAAATTGGTAGATTTTCTAAATAATTCGGGTATATTTTTTATATATCATGGATGATCATGTTAATTTTGAAACCTGTGAGAATGCTATGCCATGCATTGGCTTCGTTCACACCATCCACATATTTTTTTTAAGGTTTTGAAATTATTAGGAAAAAGCATGGATATAAAAAATTCAAAAAAATAAATAATATAAAACAAAGTATATCGATTGAGACATGTGTGAAGTACTATTGTTAACTGAGAGTTAATATGTCCCTTGGAGTGAATCACTTAATCATCTAAGATTCAACAATTGTAGTCATCGTAAACGTGCATTCATAAGTGTGTATAAAGAGTAAGTGAACAATTCAATCTATATTGTTCCTTACAAATATGAAAAAAAAATAAATAAATAAATAAAGATTGAAAGAAGGCTAAGAGGAATTTTGTTGACAAGAAGTATCAAGAAAGTGAGATAAGAAAGATTAGAAAATATTTTTCTCAAATTCTTGTAATTTTCTCTCTCAAAAGAGGAGAATACGCCTAAGTACAAGAGGGAGAAACAACCGGCCTTTTGTCTTCCAAGTAACGAAAGTGCATGAAAATTCCTTTATTCTTTTTTTATTTATGGTGACTTCTTTCTACTAGAACCCGCAACATGCTCGATGGTTATTTATTTTTTTGGTTTGCAGGAATTAAATGGAGAGGAATAGAATAAGAGTGAGAATGAAACGGGAGTAAGAAAGAAATAGGAATGATCATTTTATTCCAATGTTTTGTATGAGATGAGAGTGGAATGGAATAAATAAAGTGATGCAAATGATCATTTCTCTGGTGGAATGCCTATTCTTTTTTTTCTTTTTCTTTTTTGCAGAGAATATGCTCCCACAGTGGAATTAATAATTATTCTATTCTTTAGGCCTATCAAATGATCATTTTTATTTATTTATTAATGGAATCACTATTCTGTTCCCACCCCATTCACACATAATAAACACTGGCCTAAGTGACCAAGGTCCATGGTGACAAGAGTTATCAACATGTCCACAATGGAAACAAGCTAGAAAAGATAATTACTGAGGAATTTTTGTCCTTGGATCAATTTGGTAAACTAGCTAATTAGGAAGGTACTATTTCCGCGTCCATACCTCTTCATGGGCTATTTCACGTGACGCTTCAGCCTTTTTATTTTTTCTCATCTTGATTTGTTTGTTTGACCGTTTTATGTGCCTAGAGCCGTTTTTTCCCCTTCTAAACAATCTTAAAAGGTATTTTATTACTCTCTACATTCCTAAATGAGTGTTTTACTTTTTTTTTTTTTTTTGGAATGTTTCAAAATAATTATTCTATTTCAAAAGTCAATAGTCATTTTTTATTAATTTTCTAAAATATCCTTAAAAAGATATTCTCACTTTTTTTAATGTTTTATACACTCGAGGACAAAATTAGAATTTCAATACATATGCATTGATATAAAAGCATTTAATATAGTTTTCTTAAAAAGCATGTTTTTTCAAAGAGAACACTTAATTTGAAACGAAGAGAGTAATTTACAAATATTGATTTTCTCTGCTTTATTAGTGTATCAATTTATAATTTTGATTTGTACGTTGTTACAATAAACTTCCATGTGTGTAAGGTTGTGTTGAATAATAACACGTCAAATTTCGTTCACACAATTTTAAAAGGTAATTTATTATTAAATAAATAAATAACTAAAAAGGTGACAAATTCATTGGAAAAGACGAGTGGTCCCTGGTCAATTCTGCTCTTGAAAAAGTGGGTTCTTCGGCCACTACCCAAAGTTCTTCATCACCCAGCCACAAAAAAAAAAAAAAAAAAAAAAAAAAGAAAAAAAAAAAAATGAAGACACAAACACACACAGCGCCCCCCCAAAGTTCTCCATCCGATCCCTTCCCAACAACCCTCCCTCTATATAACCCAAAACTAATCTCTCAGTTTCACATCAATCTCATATACTCATTTCAATTTCAAAGCTCTCTCTTACACACGCAAAATACACATTTGTATAAACTGCTCTGTTGATTTTTATATATACGCAGTTATATATATTATCGAGGAGATGGAGTGTCGTACTCTAGAGATCACTTCTATCTGGGCCAAAGATCTCAAGGACGTCCACATATTTTCAAAGATGGAAGCGTACGTTGTTGTGATGGTCGCAAATGATCCAAGCTCCATGCAGAAAACACCCGTAGACAAATTGGGTGGAACGAGTCCTCACTGGATTTGTTCCATTAAGTTTACCATCAATGAAGATGCCTCGCGACAGAACCGCCTCGCCCTTCACTTTCAACTCAAGTCCAATGGGGTTTTCGGTGCTGTTAAAGACATCGGAGAAGTTTACGTTCCTATCAAAGACCTTTTTAATGGTGAAGATTTTGATGAAGGTGGTGAAAAAATAGCAGAGAGTTTTGACGTGGAAAATCCTTCAGGGAAAGCCAAAGGTACGCTGAGTTTTACGTACAAAATTGGAGAGCAGTTTGTTGTGGAGAATATGAAGAAAACAGCGGAGCCGCTGCCGCATCGTCAATTTATGTCATGGAAGAAGAAATACAACAACTTAGTGTTGGCATGTGGACCTGGGCCTAGGCCTCTTGACAGGAAATTTTCTGTGTGTGGGCCAGAGATATTGTAATTAAACATAGGGGCAGATCGGGCCGAGAATTTGGTTTACGATGGCTAAACTTTGATTAATTTTTAGAATTTTAATAGGAAGAGGCATACCAAATTAAGAACTCAATTGATTACAACCTTTCACAAATATTTTTTTTCTTCCTTCACAAATGTGAGTGTGTGTCCATGAGCATGCCATGCACTATCTAGTTGATGGGTCGAGGTACAAAGAAGATGAGCTAGAACCAAGACAGCCCAAAGTAAGACAATCAATTAACTCGAGAACACTCTTTTCTTATTTGGGTTCTAATTACCTCAACAAAGATGACTTTAATAAGCACTCAATCTCATTTAGAAAAGAAACCTTAGCCTTTGTTTTTCTAAAAAAGAAAGTTTTTTGAAAAAATGAGTCTTTGTTTTTCTAGGACATCATATACAACATATATACCCAGATACACAAATCCACGTAGGGTCAAAACCTTGAGACTTTTGAAAATAATTACCCCTATATATATACATATATGGGTGATAGAGAAGAAGAAAATAAATGGTAACATAGGGCAGAGGTTTCTACTCCATAAAAGATTGGATAGTGCTATAGGTAGCAACTAAATATAACAACAAAAGATAGCAATTGACGTGACATTATATAACAGATACCGTTAATTAACCCTCCTTTCGTTATCATGATATACTAACTTAATATGCCACATTCGTTGATACAATTGGTTGTTGTATGTAGCATTTTCCTAAAAGGTTTGTTCATTGAAAACGTACTATCCCAAGCCCCAACGGTGGAATATTTCTACCCTAACTTTCCTTCCTATTATTTGGGTCTCAACGTACAGCATCCGCATCGATGCCGTTCATCCATCTAGGCTGTTTGATCTTCCACGTGGTGTCATCTTATTCTCATTCTTATTCTTTCGCCAAGACTCTAGGAGCAACAGTTTCCCATCTCCCCTCATCTGCCTTTAAACTTCCTCTAGCAAAGGTTCTTTTTTCCCTTGTAAACTACGCCACTCGTATAACGTTGCTTAAAAAATCAAAATTATGCCTTCTTTTGGCATTTTGAAGAAAGAATGACATTTTGGTCAATTTATATGGGTGCCATTTTTGGTGCATGGTATTGGACGAGGGTAAAAAAAATATTTTCCTCGCAAAATTAGTCTTCTGTTGTTGCCAAATTAAAGGAATGTGGTGACATGGTCTCTCTCCAGCCATCTGATTGCGCTTCTTTCATCTTGAAGGCTAATTTTTTAGAATTAATTTATGGTGGAAACAAATACTGGGTCGATCCCTATCTTTTATGCCGATTGACATGGCGTGATGGCGTAATGATCAATGCAGAGCCTGTTTTAATCAACAATGAGCAATGCTTATATAATGCAACTCATTTGCCTAAATGTGATTACCCAATTAATATGGCAATTGATGTGGGCTAATTAAAAATTTTGTACTAATTTAAAACTTCATGATTACAGTAGTCACCTGACATGGAGTGTCATGTCATCTGCCCGCCTGTTAATTAGGTAAGCAAATTTGAGAAAAGATTCTTTAGTGGTTGGATTGGGATAGGACCCCAATCAGCCGGGTGACCATAAATATTGCCCAATTCAATTAGGATGACCCATTTAGAGAGGAAGCATTTGAAATATAAGATAACACACTCCATCTTAATAGTAAAATTAAGGGTAAACGGCAGAAAATCCCCTGAATTATGGAGGGTTAGTAGATAACTCTTTTTATGTTTTAATTTCGTCAATGTATCCCCTAACTTAGTTGAAAGATAAAACCAATCGTCACTAGTCACCCAATTGGTCATGACACCGGTGAAAGTTCCGACGATTTTGGGCAATTAATACGGGTGCATTAACGGTATCATGTGTATAGCTATATGACTAATTTTTGTCAAATTATGGGAAACATTGACAAAATTAAAATATTAGGGGGGTTATCTGCTAACTGTTCATACTTCAAGGGGTTATCTGCTATTTACCATAAAATTAATGGGTGGTTGTCTCTTCCTCAAATACTTAACCCTAGTTCCCTAGCTAGCTATATATATTTTGTTTCTCCAAGGGAGATATGAAGAACAGGCAGGAAAAAGAAAAATTAACTAACCTCCACTCTGTCTCTCTTTTGGCTTATTTTTGGAGGATAATGGAGAGCCTTTGTGCTGTGAATTTGTGGGTTTCACGTGGTGAAACTCTTGAGAGTTTTATTTTTTATCAGTGAGCTAAGGCATTTGAAAGCGTGAAGCAATCTGTTTTAAAGTCCCTAACTAGTTGGTTTTAAGCTTGAAGAGGCCGGTAAATCTTGAACCCATATTCACTTTCGCAAAGGATTTGAATAATCATGTCTACATTCACATTTTCCAATCAACTATCGTGTCTACCTTAGATATATACTATACCTTAAGGTATCCGCTTAAGAATTAATTCCTGAAAGCTAAAAAATGATGATCCGAATCACTTCGGAGCCAAGTTTTCATTTCAACCTTTTACTTTACCTTCTAAAGAAGGAAGCATCCCCCCCTAGTTATAAAATGTTGCTGATCTTGTCAAACAGAGAAGAATCCTTTTGCTTGTTACACATTCCCTCCTTCAACTTCTCTCTTCGAGTTACCCAGTCACACGCAACACATATATACTCTCGCAGATTATGGCAATGAGAGACCAAGAGTACCATGAAGGGATCGAACTACTTGTTGTTCATCCTCACTTACAAGTAAATGACGACAACGAGTTGCTGACTTCAATGAGACCCCAAGACTCTGAAGGGATCGAATCACTTGATGTGAATCCTTACACACTAGCAAATCGTGATGACGAGGAGCTGGTAAAGAAAACAACCAGCTCAAGAGGTAAGTAGCCGAATACATGTTCCAAAATATCCTTTAAAACGTACCCACTGCCATATTATTCTCTTTCTCTCTCTTTCTGTGTTGTGTTCGAACAAGTAATGCTATTGTACCTTGTCCCACACTTTACTCTACTATATGCATTTAGGAGAATTTCAAGTTTTAAGGTTTAATCATATCAGTGGATTTTACAATTTTATCTTCCAAAGTTTTATGGGTAGGAAGATTTTATGGGTAGTTTTTAAAATTTTGTATTTATGCTACAAGTTCAACCCCACCAAAGGAAACGAGTACATTCCATTTCTTGATGTGTAGGTACTAGAACTAAGATTCTCCTTGGGGTTCTCTCTCATTATCATACCAATTACTTAATTAATTATGGAAAATTAGCATCGACTAGGTTATTTGATAAGTCATTTAATATAAAATTTGGATAAGTGTATGGGCCTAATAGTGGTACAAAAAAATTGTTAATGAGTGCAGAAAGAATTGAAGTGGACCTTAATTACTACCTCCCATTGTACCTAGCTGCACTAAATGGTGATTGGGAAACCGCAAGAAGGTTCATCAAAAGTGATCCTAAATCACTGACAGACACAATCTCGATCCACTCAATGACAGCACTTCATGCCGCGGCCAGTGTAGGGCGTTTTCATTTCGTTGAGAAGCTGGTGGAACTCATGCCTTCAGAGGCACTTGAAATGCAAGATTACTGGGGTCGCACGGCCCTCCACTATGTTGCCGTGAGTGGAAGCACAAAGGTTGCCAAAGCAATGGTGACAAAAAACCCCTCGTTAACACAAATTACGGACAACTCTCAATGGACGCCACTCCTCTATGCTGCTGCATGCCCTAACAAGGAGTTGCTATATTATCTTTCCTCGGAAACTAAAGATGAGAATCCTAGCAGCAGCCCCTTTACTGGCCCTTTGGCTGGTATGCTCATCTGCAACATGGCTAGTGCAGGTTTCCATGGTAGAGTAACCTCCACTATCACATCAGAATTAACCACCATTTCACAAACGAACTCGATCATCATTAATTTCCTTTGTCTACTTCGTTTATTTAGAATAGTACTATACTACTATATATATACACCAACACTTAACCATCATATAATTTCATTTATTTTTGTGTCTCTTTTATGGGGAGAACTACAGATAGATCCGGCTATGAGGACAATTAATTACAGTGGGTACGTAGTCATTCTTAGTTAAGTTAGTAGTCATTTTTGTATCGAACTATTATTATTTGTCTGTTGCCAGACCGATCTGTAATTTACTCCTTCCCTTTTTTATTTTTTATTTTTATTTTATAAGTGTTCACATCAAAATCACATGAATTGAGACAAAGTGGTTAGGGCAATTAGTTGGTGTAATATCATACGTACGGAGTATATTTTATTTATTGATATCTTTATTTATTTATTAAAAAATTTTCTTCCACAGATATTGCCCTACGTCTATTACAAAGATTCCCTGAATTGGCTACTGCTACTGCAAGTGATAGAGTGGGCACTGAGTATAGTGTACTCACAGTGTTGGCAGAAAAGCCTTCGGCATTCCGGAGTGGAAGCAGGCCTAGATTTTGGAAAAGATGCATCTACCCACGTCAGTAGTTTCTCTATGTATTCATTACTCTTTTTTTTCTCTAAGTAAAATATGCATAAAACTTGAAAAAACACAAATCTGTATATTTATCACTTGTAGGATCAATTTACATCTAAAGTAACACTTTTTACCATTACAATTATATATAATCTTGATCAGGTTAATGCGTGTTAATATAAGTTTTATTAGTACCAAGAATTAGAAGGTATGTTGTACTTCTTGTATTGATCCAATGTACTTCATAATTCACTAATGCACGAGATACAACTTCTAATTTACATGAATTGAGAATTTGAAGGTATGTTGTACTTCTAATTCACCTCATAACTCACTAATGCACGAGATACAACTTCTAATGTAGTTGCTGATATAAGTTATCAGTTATCAGCACATGCTTACCTAATCATCATATATTTAAGTTATCAACACCATGCATTGGGAGTTGTATCCTTTGCATTAGTTCAATATACCTCATATTCTACTAATGCACAAAATACAACTCCTAATGCGGGTGTTTGATAGGCCTTTTTACTTCTCTCTCTCTCTCTCTCTCTCTCTCTCTCTCTCTCTCTCTCTCTATATATATATATATATATATATATATATATATATATATATATATTCTAGAAATTATATTTTACAACACATACGTTATGTACATAAAATTTTACATTAATTGGTTATGCTTGCACGATATAGATGAGAAAATACAACTCCTAATGCGGTTGTTTGACAGGCCTTTTTACTTCTCTCTCTCTCTCTCTCTCTCTCTCTCTCTCTCTCTCTCTATATATATATATATATATATATATATTCTAGAAATTATATTTTACAACACATACGTTATGTACATAAAATTTTACATTAATTGGTTATGCTTGCACGATACAGATGAGAAAATTTTTATTCCAATGATGGTTTTGATGTGCAAGTTGATCTGATATCTTTTATTATTATAATACTATCATTTCATTTTCTCTTTCTTCTGATAAAGTTACGCACGTCTCTTTCCCTTGGTTTGGGTTGAAGTTATTCCCGTTGAACTCAACTATGAACCACCACATGTACCACGAGGCAATGTGGAGGATCCCCGAGAGAGCTCAAGTGATCTTACACAACGGTTCATCAGAATCTATTTACCTCGAGGTTTGCATAATCTTTGCTTTGCTTCCTTCAGATGTCCTTTAAAATAATATTGTGAAAATAATTTCAATCTCAAATTGTGCACTTCCTCTTGTACATGGGAGGAATTAGGAAAATATATATTTAGCAGTTATGTTTTTATGCTGCAGTGCGTCAATCGCTTAATGGACTACTTTGGAGAGCTATTGAATTGGGTGCGTAACATTTTACAACGATGGCTAGATATATATCTCTTGCTATTTTATTGCTTTTGGATCAATTTGGTTTCATTTGCAGTGCCCTGTTTCAAGCAAGTCCGTGATGAAAAGTTGGGACATATACAAGCTGTGGAACTAGTAAAACATGTATGTAGACAACTGGCACGAATGAATAACTCAGATATCGAAGCATTTTTCCAAGACTCGGCCATCCTTACCACTGCCGCAAGTTTTGGGATAGTGGAAATTATAGAAGGATGCCTTCAAACTTTTCCAGATATGATTTGGTTTCGAAGTAACCTGCGAACCATATTACATGTTGCGGTTGAATATCGTCGGCATAAGATTTTCAATCTCATGCGGGAGAAGACTGCACGAAATATGATAATGGCTTCTTGGGCAGTTGAATCCAGAAACAAACTATTGCATTTGGCAGCAAAGTTGCCACCTTCTTCTCTACTCAAATCCGTATCTGGTTCAGCTTTACAGGTTCAAAGAGAATTGCAGTGGTTTAAGGTACTTCCTTCGTTTCTTAAAGATTATCCATGATTCCCTTTTGAGCTGTTCTAAAATTTTTGTCCAGGTCAAAAATTCAATGAATCAATGAACTCTGGCACAATTTTTTTTTAAAGTATTTTTTATGAGTAGGAAAAGTTTTTTTTATACAGGCAATTTTTTTACTTTTTAAAATAAAAATAAAAATACTTGACATCCAAATGAGGTTGGCACCTTATAGTTCTCTCAATCATGTCCTATCAGCCTGATTATTATTAAATACAACAAAGAAGAGCATGTTTGGTAAAATTGATTTTTATTTTTACTTTTCATAAAAAATGCAAAAAAACCGTGTTTAGTAACATAATTTTTCCTTTACATTTTTTTTTCTATAAATAAATGCCTTCTTTTTTCTATCACGTTATTTACCCGAACCTCAATGTACGTTTGAATCTTTACTGGTTTATTTTCCCTCTAAATCGTACACTAGATGATGAATGTGATTGTTTGTAAAAATTGGTACTTAAAAAGAAAAATTTGTATTCAAAAAGAAATTTATCGTAATTTAATTCTAATGTTTCCCACAAAATACATGCAAATACTGTGATTGTTCATAAAATATTCTTCCCCGTGGGTATAAATTAGACAATAAAAAAAAAAGTAATATTATTTGTCTTTATGAGTAACATTGGCATACCAAAATAAAGTTGTGGGTTTAAATGCATTGAATACACTTTTCTTCTATAAAACCAGTCTTCAAGGGATGGAGGTAATGCTATTGCTTATTGCTTAAACACACACACACTCGATCATACACATAAATGCATACATGCATGACACACGTATGTAAGATTATGAATATACATACACATATATTAACTACGTAATATGCTTTGTAGGAGGTGGAAAAATTTGTTCCTCCATTATATAGGGAACAACGAAATGCTAACTACCACACAGCTTGGGAAGTATTCACGGAGGAGCACAAACAGTTAGTTGAGAGTGGAGAGAAATGGATGAAGGAAACTTCTAACTCTTGCATGTTGGTCACCACTCTCATTGCTACGGTAGTGTTTGCCGCAGCATTTACTGTTCCTGGAGGCAATAACGATAACGGCATCCCAATTTTTTTAAACCAGAATTCATTTATTGTGTTTGCCATATCAGATGCGGTAGCTCTATTTTCTTCCGCCGCTTCCCTCCTAATGTTCTTATCCATCCTAACTTCACGCTTCGCAGAAGAAGATTTCTTGGAAGCACTGCCAAAGAACTTGATAATTGGTATTGGTTCACTTTTCGTCGCTATAGCCACCATGATGATAGCTTTTGGTGCAGCTCTTTCGATTGTACTTAGTGGGAGATTTAAAAGGGCTTCCATACCAATTACTTTGGTGGCGTCTTTCCCGGTGATTCTATTTGCATTGCTGCAGCTTCCCTTGTTTTTCCAAATGGTGCGATCGACGTATGGGTCCGGCATCTTTCATCGAAAAAAAAATCGTAGGCTTTGATAAAGTAATTTGAAGGAGGCGGAAAAAAATTTGTGTCGTGGTGGAAGTTTAATTAAAGAATTAATCCAAAGTGCAATAGATGTCATATTTTTCCTTGGAGTTGTGAGAAGTATTTGATAAACGTATCTCCCTTTTTTTTTTAATGCAAGAAAAATTTTGCTTGTTCTGTATGTTGTCAAAACTCTATGTAGTTTTGGGATTCTTTATGGTACTTGTTTTTGTTAGTGTCCCACATCGGTTGAGAACGATGCCTAAAAGAAGCTTATAAGACATGCTTGACATCTTTTTAATGAGGTGCCTTTTGGGCATGAAGTCCATAAAGACAAATCCGTGAGGCCGGCTTGTAGGTTGGGCTAAAGTGAACAATACTTAAAGGTGAGGGACTGGGCCGCGCATCTAACAATAGTATTAGAGCTAAGGTCATGCCAGCACCGAAGTGGGGATATTAGTTGAACACCATTTTAATGAGACGCCTTTTAGGCATAGGGCCCATAAGAACAAATCCGTGAGACCAGCTTGTGGATTAAGCCGAAGCAGACAATACAACCTTGAAGTGAGAGGTTGGCACATGTCTAACATTTTTTGCCTACATAAAAAATAATAAGAAACGAGGATAGAAAAGAAAAAGAAAAAAAACAAGGAAAGTATTCACATTTGATTCTTGATAAACTTGCAAAGTATTTGAAGAAAATAAGGTTTTTATGGGTCGACAATCTTAACGCACCTGTTTGACGGAATACTTCTCTAGGTCCAATGGCAGGGTTAGGAAATTAGTCTTATAAAGTCAAAATTCAAAACTAATGATAAGTATTTTGAAAAAACAAAAATTCCTTAGTGAGATTATGGGTCAACAATCTCGACACACTTGTTTGATGGATCGTAATGCGATTTTGTTTTTTAACTTTATTTAGGATAGAAAAATAATTGTAATATATAATAGAGTCAAACTCATCAAATTTTTTGGGTTAAAAAAACAATTAGAGGGTCAAAAAAATTTTTTTGAGGGATTAAATAAAAAGTTGGTAGCAGACCCTCCGCCCCGGACTGGGTCCACTGGTAATAGACTAACAGCATTGGGTTGACCACCCAATAGCATAACTTGGGCCATCCAATAGCAGACCCTGGGCCATCCCAAGTTCTTGTTGGATGGAGAAAAAAAATGATAGAATAGGAGTCAAGAAAAAAAATATTTATCATCAATATAAATCCTGTAATGATTATTTTCATTATTTTTATTTTTTTATCGGCAAAAGATAAGTATTATTAATATTGAGAAAATAGAACCAAGAGCAGCCAACAAAAGAAACCACCCCAAACCAAGAGCAGCCCAACAAAAAGCCCCCATAAAAACAGAGCAAATCGCCCAGCTACATAACATATACAACAAAACTAGCCCAAAACAAACCCAACACAAAGCACCAATGAGGAAAAAACACCTGCAAAACACAAACTGATGACAAGGAAAGAAACAACATCCAAAGCAAAAAAAAATCTGTCAATGCTACTGTTTCCATTTTAGTTACTTGCTGGAATTTTTTTTTTTTTAAATATATATATATTTGTTTTCTTCAATTGAGGAGAATTTTTATAATGGAAACTAATGATTTCATTTAGGCACCATTTGGTTGCACTTTTTAAAAGTGTATTTAGTAAAATTGATTTTGCCGGTGATCTTTTGAATGTAATGAGAAACTCTATCGAATCATTGTTGCCCAAATGGAAGCCTAGGACAGGCACAACCTTTCTTGATCGTAAACTTTTCGAGTTAAGGTCAAACTTGTCCAGAAAATAAAAATGACTTTTAAAAGCAAATTTTCATTGCTTTTGCTTAAAATCAAATATTTTGTATTTTGCTTTCTAAAAGTTCTTTTTATTTCCTCTAACCAAACAATACTTTTTGTTTTTACAACTTTTTGCTTCCAAAAGTAAAAAAGATAGTGCCTTAGTTTATATAACAGTTGAAAACTAATTCTTAGAGAAAAATAGAAAATAAAAAAATTCAATTAATGCGCCAACTAAGGAAATAACTAAGGACATAACTTTATTTCTTTCTTTTTTTTTTCTAATAAATAAATAACATGATGTGGCTTAATATATGAGATCCGAGGTCAATGAAATCGTCCACCTTATCGCCACATAGATGAGCGAGAAAATAACTTGAACATTATTTTATTAAATATTAGTTATTGCATACGTGCATTGCACGTGGATTTTTTATCAATAATAAAATGATTTAAAGATCATCAATTATTTTTCCTAAATAAACATATAAAAATTTGATACTTCCCAAGATCCTTTTTAATTAGCTTAAATAAGGATTGACCCTTTTCATGTAGCATAGCCCCTCATTTAGTGGTAATTATTTCTTCAATATTGTCTATATTGATTAAATATAAACTTTATTTACTCAAGGAAGGTTATGCGGTGTTAAGAAATTATTTATTACTCCATAGAAAGTTTTAGTCCGTGTACATCAAATGATTTTTTTAAAAAATGCTAATACATAATGACACGTAACTATCAAAAATCTTGACAAATAACTTATTCATTGTTCACCAATTTTTTACACATCTACAATAAGAAACATATCAATGAAGAAGTAAAAAAGAGAATAATCAGAACCAAAATAAATGGAGAAAGTATACATTTAATCTCTAGAGATAATTTAATTTGGTTGAATTGTTAACCATATAACAATTTTATTGTATCGTAGAAATTATATGCAAAAGAATAGACTAAATTTATTAATGAATTAGTAGTTTATATAATGTGACTTACACATCAACAAATTTTAACACATTTTGGATCACTTAAAGAATAAGTACATGCTAAAAAAGATAAGAGTTCTAACACTATATTATTATCATGGGATATTATTCCACTTCATCAAAATGAAATTTTACTACTACCTCTCTTCAATTTCTTTGTTTTTTTTTTTTTTTTTTTTTTTTTTTTTTTAGCTGGAGAATCTATGGATCCCTACTTTGTAGCAAGACATTCCACAATGTATCATTGGAGCTCAACATCCCTTTAATTGAAACAATCAAATATAACATAGCACGAAAACTAATCTTAGGATTCAAAAAATGGGAAAAATTACAAATAAAAAAATAAGGAAAAATGCCTCATCAAGAACATTTAGAAACCTAAGGCTCTTGTTCTCCAGCCCATCCTTCAAATCACCCATAAACAGTGTAATCTTGAGAAATGAATTTTAATCTCCAAGAAAAAATCAAAAAGACAACATAGAGATTGAGTATTTAAAAGATAATAATAATAAAATAAAATACATACTTCTTACAAGGGATTTTTTATAAACAAGAAAAAAATTAGAAAGAGACTGAGCATATAAAAATATCTTTTCAATTCCCATTGGATACTTCCAAGAGCAATTTTTTATCAAAAGAAAAAATATAATTAGATGATTTACTACGTAAAATAAAGGGTTTAGCATTCAAATACAAAAACATTTTAGCAAATTTCTTATGAAACTCTACCAATCAAATCAAAAGTAAGTGAAAATACTAACAGCAAAAATAAAAAATACAAAACCAAAAACTTGAATACAAAAAACTCTAGGAAAGATATATAGAATTTAAATGAAATATGATTGGATAAAATTAATTTCTCAGAAGAACAATATTAAATAAAACCTAATGTGATTATTAGCATTCAAACCAAAACCCAATTCAGCAAATTTCTAACACAGTACCATATATATATATATATATATATATATATATATATATTATAATTTGTAGAGCAAAACTTACCAGAGAATGGAGAGAAGGTTGAAGCTACTCTTGATGGAGAAAGTGGAATTTACAATCCAGCTGTTTATTTATTATATACAAATTATAGTTTCCGTTTCTTTAGAATTCCTATCCGGGTTTGGTTTTATTTAATTATTATACGAATTATAGTTTCCTTATAATTCTTACTAAGGTATATGTTTTTTATAACTATATTTCCTATATATGCAGAAGGGTAGTTGTATAGTTTTCTTAGAATTTTTATTAAGGTATGTGTTTTATATTGCTATATTTCCTATATATGCAGAAGGGTAGTTATATAGTTTTCTTAAAATTCTTATATATATGAATTATAGCTTTCGTTTCCTTAGAATTCCTATCTGGGTTTGGTTTTATTTAATTATTATACGAATTATAGTTTTCTTAAAATTCTTATTAAGGTATATGTTTTATATTGTTATATTTCCTATATATGCGGAAGGGTAGTTGTATAGTTTTCTTTAAATTCTTATTAAAGTATGTGTTTTATATTACTATATTTCTTACATATACAGAAGGGTAATTGTATAGTTTCTTTAAAATTCTTATTAAGGTATGTGTTTTATATTGTTATATTTCCTATATATGCAAAAGGGTAGTTATATAGTTTCCTTAGAATTCTTATATATACGAATTATAGTTATATTTCCTTAAAATTTCTATTTGGGTTTGGTTTTATTTAATTATTATACGAATTATAGTTTCCTTAGAATTCTTATTAAGGTATATGTTTTATATTGTTATATTTCCTATATATGTAGAAGGGTAGTTGTATAATTTTTTTAAAATTTTTATTAAAGTATGTATTTTATATTTCTATATTTTCTATATATGCAGAAGGATAGTTATATAGTTTTTTTAGAATTCTTATTAAAATATGTGTTTTATATTACTGTATTTTCTATATATGCAGAAAGATAATTGTATATTTAAAAATTAAAATAAAGATACATTAATCAATCAAAAATTTTTCCTACAATCATCTCTTTATAGATAATATAGATATATTAACCTAGATGCCCATACGGCAGTGTCACCTAAAACAAGTAATAATACGCAGTTGTAATAATAATAATACTAGAAATAGAAAAGGACAAAAGGTATCCAACTATCTTTAATATCTATTGCCACCCTGCAAGTGGACCCAAATTCCCTGAAATCCACATCACATCTCTACGGTGCATGTCACACGTTTACTTTCCCAAGGTCCCCCATGACGCCATCCCATCAATTCATCCTTTTCTTTAAAGGAAAGCGTCGCGCACTCTCAACGGACGCGTCCCAAAGGTATGTATCCAAATAGTATCAATGTATCATATCCAAAGTTGATTCTTACTTAAAATCTAAAATATAAAATAAAAAGAAAAAAAAAGGGTCCTATCCAGTGTATGTCTGTCCACTCTCCGCTACCATGAAGTGGCCAATAATGTCTTGCCAAGTTTCCCTATCTCAGATGAAACTATACAAATTCCAACATATGCTCCCTACCATTAGATAAAACATTTACAAGGATATCATGTACCTACAACACTTCACTTTAAAATATGAAATGATTTAATTAAACACGTTGGTTAGAATGGAATGTTTTCTTCTATTCAACAATATTTGATTGAATTTTTCATGTATATTGACTTTCCCAAGCCTCTTTTAATATATTTTTCACATAATTTATGTTGCCATTGGCTAGTGAAAACAAAAATTAACATGACAAATATGATAACAAGGACATGTTTCTTGAATTAAATGCGTAAAATAACTATAAAAAAAAAATGAACAAAAGATTACATAATAAGAGAAATGAAGATACCCTCATCATAGTCTGACTCGATAAAATATGAGATAGAAACCGGTATTAATCTATGAGAGCACCCTCATGAGTGTATTGACAATTCTCTCCCTATTGCATGAGGTATTCTATGAGATTCAAGATAAGGATCTTCTCGTTAAATAAATGACCCTCCAAGGGTCTCACTACAAAATTTCATTTATAAAAGTCACAATCATTTTCTAACATGTACCAACCAAAAAATTGATGTTCTTTCTCATTTGTTTGATTAAATAACATAAAGTGCATTGGGCAAAATTCAATATATTGGTTAACTAAAATTATACTAGTATGGTATTATTATTATTTTTCCTCTTTTTCCTTTTTTTGTCATCGTACAAAATTCGATATATTTTATAATTCGTATGATGGTATAATGCTTGTCTTCAAATACATGCCCATAGTAACTCTTAAATATGAGGAGCTCAAAAGAGTGTCATTTGAAATGCATGCCCATGGTAACTCTAGAACATTAGGAGCCCACAGGAGCCTCACCCAAAATGGTAAAGAGAAAAATAATAGAGAACAGAAAAGGTATCCAACTGGTCTAAGGATCTATTGCCACCTTGTAACCCACCCAAATTCCCTGAAATCCACATCACACCCCAACAAAAATAGAACAATACTTCCCTATTGATATTGAAAAGGAAAAATAAAATAAAATAAAATAAAATACATATACTAACTTGTTTTTGTTTGCAGTAGTTTATAGTAAAGTTAGTAGTCAGTTTGTTACAAGTCAATAACCAGAGCAATTACTGTAAAGAGTGAAATGTTTAGATAATTTCCCAAAAAAAAAAACAAAAAGGGGGCAAAAGCAGACTCCTACAGGGTTCCAGAAGCAAAAACACACAAAACAAAAGCTACCAAAACACAAAAAGATGGAAATACGGCTCTCACGCGGTCTCCTGTAATTTCTCCATTTTTCAAGTCGGTTTCTCAGGAAACTTCTCTGTCATTTCCCCCTTCAGAGACCCCTCCCCTTTATATATACCCATAGCTGCCATATCCTCTCTATCAAATTCTCGTATAAATTTTCTTCTTCTCGTTTCAATCTCATAGCTCTCCCATACATTCTGTTCTTTGCAGCTTTTACGTAGTTTTTTCTCCAATATGGAGTGCCGTACTCTGGAGATCACGGTGATCTCAGCCAAAGATATCAAGGACGTCAATCTCTTCTCAAAGATGGACGTCTACGCCGTCGTGATGATCGCCGGCGATGAACGCTCCAGGCAGAAAACACCCGTCGACAAAGACGGTGGAAAGAGTCCCAAGTGGAAATTCCACATGAAATTCACCGTCAACGAGGAATTAGCCCAACAAAACCGCCTCACCCTTCACTTTACCCTCAAATCTGAGCGCACTTTGGGCGATAAAGACATCGGAGAAGTCCACGTCCCCATCAAGGAGCTTCTCGACAGCAATGGCGATGGGAAAACGGAGAGAGAGTTGACTTACAGCGTCAGAAAATCGTCGGGGAAGGAAAAGGGTAAATTGAATTTTTCGTACAAATTTGGGGAGAAGTTTGTTGCGGCGAAAGTTGAGGAGCCTGTGATGGCCTATCCGGCCGCCGCCAAGGCGGGTACGAGTTCTGCTTACGCGGCCGCGCCTCCACCGCCGGGAGCGTATTATGCACCACCACCTGGGATGCCGGCGTACCCACCACCGCATGCGGCCGGGTATCCTCCACCACCGATGGCGGGATATGGGTATCCGCCACCCCCACATGGTGGGTACCCACAGGCTGCGCCAGGTTATGGTTATCCGCCACCGCCGTCCGGGTATGGGTATCCGCCACCACAAATGCAGCAGCCGCAGAAGAAGAAGAAGAATAACAATCTTGGATTGGGATTGGGAGCTGGGTTGTTGGGTGGGTTGTTGATTGGGGATATGGTGTCAGATGTGGGAGAGATGGGTGCTTATGATGCAGGGTTCGATGATGCTGGTGGCTTTGATTTCTAAATTTTTCATTTTTATTTATGTTTATTTACTTTTTTTTTTTTTTTTTTTTTTTAAGAGAGAGGCTTAGTTAGGTCTTTGGATTTTGTGATGGACCTTTTAAGGATATGAAATAAATAAATTGATAGACTTAAAATTTAATTGATTTGATTATATGTTTATATTATGGATGGTTTTTGAAATTTTGGATCTATATTTGGGTTTATATTTTTCTTTCAAACGATATGAGAATATATATATATATATATATATATATATATATATATATCTACGTAGTGTTAAAATAACACTTTTGTCCTAATATCATGAGCTAATGTTAATGAGTTAGCATAAAATTTGGTTTCAATGTTAGGCCTCTATATCAGCCCCTATATCATTTCGGACGAGGCTTTAGCGTGTAGTCGCATCTTCGCACGATGTAGGCTTTTAATTATTTAATTTTTTTTTTTTGGGTAAGTAACCTAATAAATATAGAACAATTGTATAATAAATGTCTCGTCTCGTAACCAAAAAGGCAAAAATGGCGAAGATTTATTATTATTATTATTATTGCTTGTGCATTCAAATAAAAGTCAATAACTTTTTTTTTTTCTTTTTTTTTTTTTTTTTTTTTTTTTTTTTTTGCTATGTACCCACAAAGGAGGAAACTCACATATGTGATATGTGACATAAACCAATGAGGGCATTAGAGCTTATAAAGTTGACCCACATAACCACACTTAACCTCTAAAAGGCCTAACTCTTGAAGGAGACGTGCAACCTTATGAACTCCTAAGACTAACTTGGCTAATTGATGTGGGACTTTACACTTTGTCGACATGAAAAGTTTTATAACAATTTAAAAAAATTATTAAACAAGTGATATGAGATTTAAGTTCATTGAATAACATTGATACTCATTTATGGTGCATGGTTGATTATGACAATTTTAACATAGGTGGACATGAAAAGTTTTATGACAATTTTTAAAATTATTAAAGAAGTGATGAGGGATTTAAGTTCATTGAATAACATTGATACTTATTAATTAATAGTCCCTTCGTTCCTAATTGACCATCCTTTTTGAAAAAACACGTTTTTTAAGAAAACCTTATTAAATGATTTTACATCAATACATCTGTTTTGACATTATAATTTTGCTCTCAAGTATATAAATACTAGAATGGACCCGCGCAATGCGCGGGAGCTAAACAATAACTTCATTTAAATACTTATATAAGTACCAAAAATGTTATTATTTTCTCTCAATCTAGTTAAATAGGATTATTAAGAAAAAGAGATTTAACAATCAATGTGAAATAAAAAAAAATGATTAAAGTTAAGTGATCAAGTTTTTAATTTTTCCAAACAATCCTTTAGTATTGATTTTATAGTCAAGATTATTCTTGAAAGGGAAGGTTGTACAACCGGAAGGGAAGCAAAAAAATTAAAAATTAAAGAAAGAAAATAAAAGAAGGGATAGATGAGAAGAAGAGGGAGAGGAAGGCTGTATGGGGGAAGGAAAAAAATAAAATGTAGCAGATAGATAAGGCATTTTACTATCCATTGTTCACAGAACATTTTGTGAGAGCTTTTATTATTCATTTACTGTTCATGCCATAATTTGTGAAAGTTTTTACTGTTCATCCACTATTCATGTCACGTTAATAGTCAGTTTGTAGCAAGTTGACTATCAACTTTTCAGTTTTTCATTGTGATTAATCATATCACATTGATAGTCAGTTTGTCGCAAGTTGACTATCAATTTTTCAACTTTTCTAATTGATGACAACCGTTCTTGAGTTTTGTGAAGCCTATCATATCACGTTGATAGTTATTGTGTAGTAAGTTGACAATCAATTTTTTAACTTTTCTAATTGATTAGAGAGTGATTCTTGAGGTTTGTGAAGCATATCACGTTGATAGTCAGTTTGTAACAAATTGACAATCAATTTTTTAACTTTTTCTCCCATGGATCAGGCAGCCTTTTCTTCTTTGTTATTGCGGAATTACCTTTTTGCCCTTCTTAATTCATCTCTTTAGCTTTTTTATTATTTGGCTTTTTAGTATTTTGGGTTTAATAGAAGGACTGCTGACATCATCATGTGGGTCCAAAATAAATGAGAGAAGGGGATTTTGGAGGGAATGGTTATGCACTTGCCACGTCACCTATTGCTGATGTCATCATAACTCTTAAATATAATATTTAATAGATTAGAAAAAGAGAGAATACCTTTTAAAGGTATTTTAGGAAATGAAATAACAAGAATCAATGACTTTTCAAATGTAACAATAATTTTGAAATATCCCTAAAAAAAAAGTAGGCCAATTATTTAGGAATGGATGGAATAATAAAAATGCATGTTAAGAGTAAAGATAAATTACAAGTGGGGTTAAACCTACTTTTTAGAGCTCAAAGCTCGCAGTGGGATCTAAACTTCGGCCTCAACATAGGTGCAGTAAGGTTTTTAGTAGATTAATTGTGGGTTGTTGAGGGACAATGCTCTCAAGTGGGTATGTACAGTTATCTATCTGCATACCCATTTTTTTGCTAAAAAATTCTTTTTCATCTTTGGGTTTTTTTTTTTTTAATTTTATTTTAAAATAAGTAGTTTAGTGGGTGATAAGTCTTAGGTTGAAACCCGCAATGGCCGATATTTAGGATTATTACCACGCCATCGGTTAGGTGTCCATTAGTGCCTTGAGTGAGGCTGGGTTTCTTGCACTTCTTTTAGAAATTGAGATGTTTTTAAACTTTTTTTTTTACCAAACCCAATGTTACATACTTTCATTTGGCATATACAATGTGAAATATGGGTTGTGAGAAGGTGTACGAAATTTTTTTTTTTAAAAAAAAAAAATTAAAATTGTAAAAGTGGTGTTAGCAACACCACTTTTAGTGTTTTATTTATTTATTTATAAAAATAGAAGGCTGGAAGCCATCGACACGGTGCAACATTAGCCCTCATCTCTCGCGCGATTAGGGTCTCCGCACCCGTCAATTTGCCGGTCACTGCCCTCCGCCGTCGCCGCCATGAACAGGTAACACTATACTCTCTCTCGTCTCTCTCAATCTAGGGCTTTGTGAATGTTTGAGGCTGGTGAGAGACGGCAAAGCAATACAGGTTACACTCTTCGTATGAGGGGTTGTACTCCTCTGTATTTGCTTCATATTTAATGGAATGAAAAAATTGGCATGATAATATATTGTCTGAGGTTAGTGAAAGTAAGCAAATTCCAAAATTGGCATGATAATGGGTGAGATTTTGCAGGCGGCGGAGTTGCACGGCGAGAGTAGGATTAAGGACTTGGCGACGACGGCAGTGGTTAAGTTGGAGGTGCCGACGTGCATTTTGAGGCTTGTTGGTGGTTAAGATTTCCGATCACCAGGTGCGTACTGCTCCTCTGCTAATTTGTATATACTCCTATGCATAATTTTCGAATTTATTTTGAAACACATTCAGGAAAAATGTGAGACAGATTTTTGAGTTTTTTTGGGGAAAAAAAAGAAGGACGTGTGAAGTTTAGGCCTTTGGGCAATGCCACAACAAGCAAAGGTTTAAGCAAACTTGCTCTTGGTGATAATGACATGCTCTTACTAAAACTTGTCATAGCATTGTTTTGGGATTTTTCTAATTCTTGTTATTGACAGAAAATATAACAAGACAATAAAGACTTGTGTACTAATGCCATTTAAATGTGGGTCATCATCTATTGTCAATTTGTCATAGATATTTGAATAAAATTTCAATGTATGGTGGAAAATTTTTGGAGGGGTTTGATTTATACTAGAAATGCAGAGCTTAAAAGCAGAATTGGTACACCACTGGCTTTTCACTTTTGGGTTTATGAGGAGAGTCTGATGGGATAGCGGCTACACAATGGGAGTAGCTCATCTCCCTTTCCATATTTCTTTCCCCTTATAAATATGGTTGTCAATACACTTCAATATACTTAAACCCAAATCCAAGATCTCTTCAACAAGTGGAGAATATAATCAGACCAAGAGGACTTGATTGTGAATTGGTCCACTAGTCCACTACTTATCCTGCTTTGGATGAGGGACCAAACTAA
This sequence comes from Liquidambar formosana, assembly GCA_039720395.1. Lineage (NCBI taxonomy): Eukaryota > Viridiplantae > Streptophyta > Magnoliopsida > Saxifragales > Altingiaceae > Liquidambar > Liquidambar formosana. The sequence goes on along the minus strand of CM077820.1, from coordinate 52,359,172 downwards.
GAATTAGGTTCAAGGGTTAGAAGAAAAGGAAGGATATAGGGGAAAAAAGAGCAAGATTCATCATTGTTTGTTAATTGTTATCATGTGATTTTGATTTTTCTTTTAGTAATTAACCTTTAATTGTCTGTGTACATCTAGTATTCTTGTATTTGTTGTGGACTTGTGGTCCAATGCATTTCTTGCAGTCTTTAGTGTGCCAATTTGCCAACAATTATCGCCTTCAAAATTGCACGAATTCTCTAGAGAACCATTCTTTTTTCTTTTGAGTTGAAGCTTTATTCATTCTTCTTTATTAGGAATAATCTTCTGTGTGCACTATGGGAAAAATTATTTGATGTGAAGTTCAAGATACCAACCTCCTTCTCCTGCTTCGGATGATTTGTTTAATGGACATATATGCATGTCACGCGGAAAAATCTCTTACACTATAGGAATCATGGTAATTTATTATGTTTGATGCTTTACAAAATTGTAATATATGTCTGTATTGTCATCATTTCTTTCTATTTCTTTACATTTTACCAGAAATTAGGAAATCCATCAGTATGATGCTTTTTAAATGAGCAAGGCTACCATGACAGATTGTCATCGTTTTTGGAATTGGTAGATATATCATGACCGTAGAAAAATGATAAAAGTGAAGCGACCATGCAAATATTTTCCATTATGGATTGGTGATGCCATCGATTCCATTCTAGAAACATGCAAAAAATGCAAGCACAGGATATTGCCATGAAGTTCTCCTGTTAATTAGTTGCTACCTTCAAAAATAGAGAGAAGAAAGGCATTACAAGTTCATTTCCTGTAGTGAAAACCTTTATGCCTGTCACTTGGAATTCTCTCTCACATTATAGAAATCATGGTAATTTATTATATTTGATGCTTTAGAAAAGTGTAATATATGTTGTAATATCATCTTTTATTTCTATTTCATTACATTTGACCAAAAATTAGAAAAATCATTAGTGTGATGCCTTTTAAATAGGTGATGCCATCAATTTCATTCTAGAAACATGCCCCCCCCCGCAAAAAAAAAAAAAAAAAAAAAATGAAAGAAAGAAAGAAAAAAAGCAACAGTCTGATGTCACTATCAATTTTTCCTGTTACGCTTAAAAAATGGAGAAAAGAAGGCCATTGGGGTAAGCCTAGTGGGGAGGAGGGTGGGGTAAAGGACCTAATTAGGATAGGTTAGGGATTCGAACCCTCCAATTGTACCCAGAAAAAAAAAATGGAGAAAAGAAAGAAAAGGAAATATGAGTTCATTTCCTGAAATGAAAACCTTTTATTGTTAATATTATTAAACTGTAGGAGCAAACCCTTTTTTGGTTAATCTTATTAAATTATAGTAGCAAAATGGTAAAAATAAGGTGATTTTTTTTCCTTACAATCTCTCATGCGGAAGATGAACAGAAAATTAGATTTATTTGCCTTTGAATTCCTCCTATTTCCCCTCATGTTAATGACACCCTCAAAATATAGGGAATTACAAAGCAACTCATGGAAAAAGTTGGATCTCAGCTTAATTAGCTGAAAGCCATGGATTAAAGGACCTGCATCAAGTTTTGTGCTTGTTAGTCTTTCATTTCTTGGCGTGATTTCAAACTATGGTGTGCTTGTTAATCTATATTTTAGATTTAAATACCCGTACCTAATCCATCTCAACTAGTAGCATTAATACAATGATTTCACTAATATATTTCATTTATTCAAATTAATTCTTGAGAATAATAGTCGTAAAATAAGCCTTGTACAATTGTACGTTATTGAGAGAAGCTAATTCTTATATACAAAAGAGCCTTTTACGAGCTCCATATATCGACTATTAGTCAGCTCATAAGAGACGAGCCTTTTTCTATATCACTGACTTATTTCTTTTGGACGAGTGTGTTCTCTACTCATCCTAGGTTTCCTCTACGGCTCTACCTTAACATCCTTCGATGGTTTTCATCTCTGCAAATCAATGCTTTTCTTCATTCCTTCAATCCCTCACCAATCTCACTTACCCTTTTCAACTTTCATTCATTTTTTTTTTTTTTTTTGGATAAGTGAGATATATATACATGTAGACATCAAAATAATTATAATAATTAAATTGGACCCTAAACTATTTCAAGCCCAATAATATCAAGTCTTTAAATTTATTATGGGTTGAATAGAGTCCAATTATCACAATAAGTACAAAGCCCAATTAGATCCATAAAAAGATGGACCTAGGAGTGTGGCCCAAGGCTTTCCAAGTTTGTACTTTCCAAAATTACCCTGACTGACAAGGGTATTTCAAGTAATTTGGAATAACCACCCCTCTAGCTCTATAAATAGTGGGCTAAGGGAGGTCACACCACACACAGAAATCATTTCAACTCTTGGAGACTTGAAGACTTGAAGATTAGAAGAGACTTGAAGGTTGAGAATTCTCCAACTCAAAGAAGCATCCATTTCTTCACAGTCGAGTACGCGAAAAGCCCGGAGTGAAGAAGTAACTTTTCGTATTCCAAAGTGCAAGGAGTACGCCACGTAGTTCTCATTTTCAACAACTTGATCGTTGACTGTCAATCAGAGGCCGCTCACGTGTACAAGATCAATCCAAAAAAGTTCATCCCATTTCAAGTTTACATCAAAATTGTAATTTGTACTCTTATTTTGTGTTAATATCAATACACGAAATTTGTTGTCTACAATACCAAATAAATAAAGAATTACAAAGAGTAGAGAAGCGAACCAGGCCAAACAAAAGACAAAATCATTGACAAATACAATCTAATAAGCAACTCCAAAAAAGAAGCTTATTAAACTGTGTAAGCAATGAAACTCACAGCCCCAGGAGAGCAAACAACGAAAACTCATAATCTAAGAATATCAAAACAAATGCCCCAGTTAGAAAAAAACTCTCTATTCCGAGCATTGTCTTTTACTCCTTTGAAGCAAAGTGCCTTGAATCGAGCATCATCCACAATTCTGGCAATGATAGTATTGGGATAGTTGAAAATATTCTCAAAAAGTCTTGCGTTTCTTTCATGCCAAAGGTGATGCACGGTAGCAGCCAAAGCAATCTTCTTAACAGTAGAAGGAAATGAAGATCCTTTAAGATTATGAATAGCCCACAACTGTTCATTAATCCAAAATCTTGGGTTTCTTCTAATGCCACATTTAAGTAAAATACCTTGGGTTTCTTTCACATCATTGTAAGTAGAAAAGGAAATAAAAAATAAAACATAAAGAAAATTGAAAAAGAGCATTAGACTCTTTGAGATCCAAACTTTTTCCCAAGAATGCGTGTTTATGTCGTGCGCGTCTCTATTTGTCTTGTTAATTTTTTTGTGCATAACAAGAATGATTAAATCCCAAAACCTTTTGCACAATTTTCCCACTACACTATGACAGAATTTTATAATAGCATGTCCTTATCACTATTTAAATCCTTTTTTTTTTTTTTTTTTCTTGGGGGACAATCAATAGAATCTATCTTGGACCCTAATTCCCCCTTAACATCAATAAATTGGTATCAATGTTTTTTGCTTATTTGTAATTATCTCATTCATATCAAAACCATAAGAACATGCCCTTATCACCTGTTGTACAACCCCTAATTCAATCATCCCATGCATATTAAAACCATAAAAAAAGACAAAGAAAATGGATGTGAAATTGTAAATATATATAAACTTCTTCACCGTTTGTTTGTTTGGGTTTTTTTTTAATGGTATAGGATAAGAAATTTATTATACAATTATTGTATATAATGGGTTAGTTAACAAATAAAATAAAATAATTAGAAACCTTTATTCAAACCAAATATGCCTCTAAAGTCCAGACTAGGTGCGAAAAGCCTTAGTGTGTTTTTTTAACATTAAACCATTGTTAAAAGTCTTTGGATCTAATAGCATCTCTAGACATTTGAGAACTTAAGTTAACTTTGAGTTCACAAACCTAGATTACATTATAGATCGTGAAATTTGAAAAACCTTCTATAATAAATAAATAAATAAATAAGCAAATTAATTAATAAAAAGTCTACCAATTTATTATTTCATAATTAAATCCTTGAACTTCCATTAAAACAAAAACCGTAGCCAATAAAAGAATATCAAAAGCCCTATCTAACTAAGACGAGAAATAAAAAGCTTAGAAATCAAAGTCACCAGCATCATCAATCCCATCACAATAACCAGCGTCGTAAGCACAGGCGTCTCCAACATCTGACAGCATATCCCCAATCAACAACCCACCCAACAATCCACTCCCAAAACCCAACTTGTTCTTCTTCTTCTTATGCGGCTTCTGCACTGGTGGTGGCAAATATCCATACCCATACGCGGCCTGCGATGGCGGATACCCATAACCCGGTGCAGCGGGTGGGTACCCACATCCTGCCACCGGCGGTGGAGGATACCCTGCAGCATGCGCCGGTGGATGTGCTGGTGGTGGAGCATAATACCCTTCCGGCGGTGGCGCCGGTGCCGCGTAGGCCAAACCCGTACCAGCCTTGCCAGCGGCCGGATAGGCCATCATCACAGGCTCCTTAATTGTCTCCACGACAAACCTTTGCCCAAATTTGTACGAAAAAGTCAAAACACCCTTGTCTCTTCCCGACGGTTTTCTGACGCCAAAACTCACCTCTCTCCCGGATTTTCCATAGCCATTGCCGTCGAGCTCCTGGATAGGCACGTAAACTTCTCCGATGTCTTTATCGCCGAAACTGCGCTCCGATTTGAGGAGAAAGTGAAGGGTCGGGCGGTTTTGTCGGGCTAATTCTTCGTTGATGGGGAATTTCATGTGGTGATTCCACTGGGGACTCGTTCCGCCGTGTTTGTGGATGGGTGTTTTCTTCTTGGAGCTCTCATCGCCGGCGATCATCACGACGGCGTAGACGTCCATCTTTGAGAAGAGATTGACGTCCTTGATATCTTGGGCTGAGATCACCGTGATCTCTAGAGTACGGCACTCCATATTGATGAAAACAAGAACTACGTAGAAGATTTGCACAGAACAGAGGGGTGTGAGATTTGAATTGAAAAGAAGAAAGTGATGGAGGTGTATGAGAAATTTGGGGGAGAGGGGTTTGGGTTTATAAAGGGGAGGGGCGGTGTGGGGGGAAGTGACACAGAAATTTCCTAAGAAACCGAAAATACAATGAAAAGGGTAGGAGGAAGAATTGGAAATAGAAAGAAATGAAGGAAAAAGGAAAGCAGAACCAACGCGGCTGATACATTGATTTGTAATTGCTCTGCCGGAGGGTGAATACTTGGAACCAGCACCAGCAAACTAGAGTGAGCGAATACCCATCCTTTCCTTTGCAATGGTCATATTTCACTAATAACTCGCTCCGGCCGTTCCCCTGTTCATCACCCATCATACTGTGGAGTTTTTGGCACGAATAGGAAGGTTTGCTCAATTAGGAAATTGGCTTTACAGAGGTTGAATCAGGGCATGTTGTCATTCCAAGGGATGCCGCGGGTTTCAATTTTAATTCCGTTTTCAGCGGGATTGTCCATAAATTTTTCTGTTTTTTTTATTTTTATTTTTTAATTCCTATAAAAGGAGAATTAAACCATTTCTTCTGTAGAGAAAAAAGAAAGAACTTTATTTTATTACTATATGTTTTTTTTTTGGCTTGAGATGACTTGAGAGGCTGAGAGGAGACTTGATTTGTGCTTGCGACTTTGTGAGGGCTGTGTAGAGAATATTGAGAGTGAGACTTGGTACTCTTTTGATCTTCAAAGTCGAGAACTCCTTTATCATTATTGCCCATGACATAGGCAGTGAGGCCGAATCACAGTATTTGTGCGATAATTTTCTGTTAGAGAGCGTCTATTGCCTTTAAGTTAATTTGTAAATCCTAATGTTTTTTCATCTTTATATGTATTTTCATATGTACGTCCTACAACATTCTCAAAATACCTGCTTTTGATTTTCACATCCAACCACAACCCCAACCATTTTATGTCAAAATATTTTCTCCTTTCTAATTTCCCTCTTCTCTATAAATGTACGAAATAACTTAAATTTTTTAGCATTCGATTTTTTAGGATTTACAAATGAGGTTTCATTTTCTTTTCTGTCGTGTGTGGTAGCATTTCTTTAAAATAAGTACAAATATCATGACCCACTTTTTTTATTTTTTTATTTTTTGTCAAAAAATAGAAGAACCTACACATGCACCCACACCCACACCAACACAAAATTGAGATTAAGACCTCTGCACGCCCTACACCCTTTTGGATGAGACATATCATGACCTCCTTTACAAGCCAGTATTTAGGGTCGCATCTTCTAATTTGGACCCTATTCATCCCAATCCCAATAAATGTGAATTTTGACCCCACTAGACACAAACTCAACCAAAAGAAACCAAATAAACCGGAGGATCACTTGAGATGACGTACAAACATAAAATTATTGTATTAGACTCATCCTAGGATTCCCCTTAAGGTTCCCCTTAAAGTCCTAGGTTTCCTCCACCTTAACGTCCACGGTTTTCCTTACTCTGCAAATGAATGGTCTTCTTCATCCTCGACCTCTCCCCAACCTCAATTGGTACCTTCATCTACTGATCACTGCAAGAAGAAAAAGAAATGGATTACAGACCCTTCGACATCACGTTACATAGTGCAAGTGGCCTCAAAGACGTCAACTTCTTCTCCAGCATGCGCGTTTACGTGGTTGTGTCCATCGTCGGCGATTCAAACTCTAGGCAAGAAACACCGATCAGTAAATGTCACAGGAAAAACCCTGCATGGGAATTTGGTATGAGATTTTACGTGGAAGAATCGAAGTTGCACCAGAACTGTCTAATGCTGGTGTTAAAACTCCGGTGCAGTCAGACGGTAGGCGGCGATAAGGACGTTGGAGAAGTTTGTGTCCCACTCAAGAAGCTTTTCGATAGTGCAGAAGGGCAAAAGGAAATTCCGGCTGTCACTTATAAAGTCACCACGCCGGCGGGGAAGCAAAGAGGCGTTTTGTGTTTTTCGTATGGTTTTGGCAAAACAATCCCAGTTAGGACGGCAGTGCCATCAGAACCATGCCTGTCTCCGTCGGCACCATACCTACCACCCGAAGGATACTTTTTTCCGGGATATGGTTATATATAATCTGGAATTTTGAAATGAGTTGGGCTAATGCAAGTGAAGCAAGGTTTGCTGATCCCTCTCCCTTCTTTTTTTTTTTTTTTCCTTCTGTGAATAATGGTGCTTCTATCCTAATTTGGGCGGATTTACCAGTTGATTAGGATTTTATTTTTTTGTTATTTTGTTGACCTTGGTATCACAGGGTAAATATTTAAATTTTTGTAACAAATGAAGTATTTAATTTATTGGTGAAGGTATATGCATTAATTTATGAGGTAATATATGCTTGTTCTCTATGTACGTAGTTTTGCTTTGTGGAAGAAAGTTAAAAGCAAAAAGAATGAGAAAAAAAAAACATAAAAATATTTAATTTTATAGCTTCTCAAGAGAATATCTTCAAGAAGTGTGACGACTAAAGGTGCTTTACTATGAAGTCATGAACAGCCATCTTACCTGGGTACTGTGAAGATGGAAGATTTATTTGCTGGGCACTATGTAGCCCTCTCATTGATGAATCTATATCTTCCAAGGCTAATGGGGTAATGCTACTTTGTCCCACATTTTGTCTTACATTTTGCCTTATTTAGTGCATTTGGGAGATAAAATTATGGGACTCACTGATATGATTAAACCTTAAAAATTGAAATCCTCTCAAATGTACTAAGTAAGGCAAAGCGTAGGACAAAGTGTGGGACAAATTAGCATTACCCATCTTCTAATAAGAGGGGACAAAACAAATTCCATCTATCTATATCTAGCTATACTATTATAAGGAGTTGGAAGACCTTGGTCTTTCACCTTTATATATGTTTATACCATTCCCTCCATTATATATATATATATATATATATATATATATATATACTAAGGAAAATATACATATATTACCCACTATTTAATCCTACCCGGCCACAAAAGTGGGGTGCTAATAGGGTGTGCTAGATACGATCTTATTCTTTTTCATTTTATTACGAAATGGTTGCTCTCAATATTTGAAATGCACCTTCGTGTTTGGTAACTTTAAGACTTTTACCATTGTACCGAATAATGACTCCATATTATTACCTTTCTAGAAACATTTAAGGGACCAGAATAATAATATCTTGTTAACTTGAACTCAAATCCACTAATCCATTTAGCTGGGTGCTAGGCCATCTAATATATATAAAAAGATTTGAACATTATGATCTTCATCGGTCCCACCCATACGTATCATTGGGTTTGGATTAAGTGCTGAGTTGCAAAAGGTTAGTATGTGATCAGATTAAAACATCAAAAAGTTACTTATTAAGGTTATTTTGGTCATTTCAGTAGTAATTTTTTGATATTTTAAATCAAGCTGTAAAACACCCATCCAATAACTTCCATTAAACTCAGTACTAAGTCTGAATCCGTTCATGATATTTGTACCCTTGACCCACTAATTTGACCAAACTGGGTCTTTTTATGGTGACACCATGAAGCAAAACTGTATATATTATATATTATAGGGCAAACTACATATTAGTGTCACAAACTTAACCCCCAGTTTCAATGTGGTATATTAACTTTCAATTTGAACAATTTAGTGCATCAACTGTGCATCCGTGTGTCAATGTAGGAAATCAGTGGACGGATGTTGGATTCATAACGGTGAAAGTCACGAGCGCACATGTAGTGGCCAACTGGCACCTACGTGGCATCCTACATGGCAGATGAACCAATTTCCCACCATTTTCAAAGCATGTGCTCTGCACGTGAGGATTAGTTCAATCAATAAGCCATTCTCCCCCAATTTGAGAGCACATGGCCCTAGGATTGTTGTGTTAGACTTGTCCTATAGAACTTCTTCCTGTCCTAGAATTATCCTATCCTCAAGTCCTTAACGTCTCTATAATAAATCAATGCTTCTCTTCATATTCCTCTCACCAATCTCACTGACAATCTCTTTTCACCTACACATCTATCCACTTCTCACTACAAGAATTGAACAAAACCAATGGAGTACAGACCCTTCGAGATCACGTCCATTACTGCAACCAACCTCAAAGACGTCAACTTCTTCTCCAAAATGCGCGTCTATGTCATCGTCTCCATCGTCGGAGATTCAAGCACTAGTCAAGAAACACCAACCAGCAAACGTCATGGGACAAGCCCTGCATGGGATTTTCCCATGAGATTTTTCGTGGAAGAATCCAAGTTGCACCAAAGCTGGCTAAGGCTCGTGTTCAAACTCCGGTGCAGTCAGAGAATAGGTGGCGACGAGGACATTGAGGAAGTTCATGTTCCACTCAAGAAGCTCTTCGACGATGCAGAAGGGCGAAAAGAAATTCCAGCCGGCCATAATTATCAGGTGATGACGCCGGCGGGTAAGCCGAGAGGTGGTTCAAGCTTCTTGCATAGTTTTGGCGAAACAATATCGGTTAAGGGGTGAGTAAGAAAGTTGAGGAGGCTTTGATATTTAATCTTGAGTTTTGAATTCAGTTTGGCTGCTGCGGTGCTATATAAGAGGAGCCATGCACTATCTGATATGGCTAAATGCTTTTGGCTTTAACTTCTAATATTACTTTTTACCTTTTATTTTTGTTTAAATGGTTCTTAAGAATTGCTTCTGTTGCGTTTTCAATCCAAAAAAGGCAAGAATTTTGGAAACATGTCGTTTTCGGTATTTTTGTTTTGTTGACATAGGGATACATGTACATAATCAATTTTCATTCGTTTATTATACACGTGGCATAATATGAGTAAGAAGGAGGAGCAACTCTGTTCCTTCCGTTCCTGTTTAAGCGTCCTCCTTTTCATTTTGGAATGTTTCAAAATAATTGTCATATTAAAAAAATTAATGATTTTTTTTTGTTTGATTTCCTTGACTACTCTTAAAAATGTCTTTTCTCTTTTTCCAATATTTTATACCCTTAAGGGTAAAATTAAAATTTTAAAATTTAAGTGTGTTGATTTGAAAGTATTTAATAGAGTTATCTAAAAAAACATATTTTTTCAAAAATGACAATTAAATAGGAACGGATGGACTACTTGTTTCTACCCTCAGAATAGAAATCTTTTCCCCAAAGCTATTGATTTTTCTTCATTGCTTCTTGCCTTCTTGGTCTAGTTTTTTCAAAGAAGTGCGGCCAAAAGGTCCATTACCTTTGACAACCTGCATGAGTTCCCAAGGGGCTCAACTCGCGAGATTGGAATGAGGTGGGTGGTTTCCACAAGAACCGTCAACAGGAGAAAACTAGACAATTGGGATTGGGGAGGATCCAAACCCTATTCTGAAGAAAAGTGTGGACTAGTTAAGAGAATTTATATCCCATGTCGGCAAGGATCCACTCTATTTACTAAACAGTCAAGATTTTAGTGAAATTTTGACCTTTGGCCTTTGATGGATCCCAATGCATATGTAAGGGCTCCGATTTCTTAGATGATTTAAGGAAATAGAGCATAATGGGCCTAATTAATTATAGGGTCAGGTTATTGCCATCACATAAAATACTCTAAGTTTTCCCCTTAATTTATATTTTTTAAAGTTTTATAGAAATATTAAAGGTTTTTACGAAAACTAATCATGTAGCCTAATAGAAAACATCATTCCAGACAACTTTGTAGAATAAAATTTTTTCAAAATCTGTCATTCAAGTAGACTTTTTAGTCATTTTTCATGTAAAATGTAATAAATATTTTAAATGACCAAAAAGTCCATTTAAATGACAGATTTTGAAAAAACTTTCTTTTACAAAGTTGTTCAAAATAATGTTTTCTAGTGAATAACGCGGTTAGTTTTTGTAAAAACATTTCATAGTTTTCATAAAACTATAAAAAGTGTAAACTAATGGGAGGCTTAAAATACTTTATGTGCTGGCAATAGCCTCTCTCTTAATTATATGATTATAAATTTTTTCTAAAAAGGTGTTTGAAAATTCAAAAATTCATTTTGGCCATTAAAAAGATGACTTACAGTGAGAAGTATTCAACCAAGAGATATTTTCTTCTAAATTAACACAAATCGTGACATAATTAATATGGGAACCACTTTTTACATGGCTTCCCGTGAGCCTTTTTTATACTTGTTTAGCACAGTTGGGGGGACTTGTAATGGAGGCATCATCTCAATGCCGTGATGGGCACTGCATTACGTGCCTTAGCTTGCCAACCTTCCATATTTTGAATTTTTGTTCACCTAGTCTACCGCACCTTATATTTGGAGAAAAAAAAAAATCCAAAATTAAAAATTTTAAAACAAATTATTTTATTCGTAAAATATTTTACTTGAACTAATTAAATAATTAAAGATATATAGTAATTTTCGGTTTGACCAACCACCATTGAAAGTTGCCTTTTTATAATGTACAATCTAGAGGGACAAATATAATTGTTGGTGTTGATTTCCATATATGCCTCATTGCCTCATTAGGTGAAAGGTTTTAACTTTAACTGCTCTTACGGACCTTACAATTTTTTTTTTTTTGTTTGATAAACAAAAGTTTAGGTGGGGGGAGGCTACTCAGCCCAGGATTAGGGCAAGCTGCAAGTCTCAGTGAAAACTTACATGGACCTTACAATTATCTGAGCTTTTTAGACATTAATTGATGTGCTATGAAGATTTGTATTGAATATTTTTGAAGATTTGTTTAGTTTATTTAGTTTATTTCATTATGTTACGTTGTGTTAGCCTTAAAATCTTTTCACTATTACTTATCTATCATTAATTAATTAATTATAATCAAAACAATTACTCATTTTTAAAATTATAACTCTTTCCAACAAAACTCCTATATTTTAGCCTTAAAACATGGTTTAGATTTGCACGACCTTAGGTCTTGAACATGTTATAACTCTTTCCAACAAAACCCCTATATTTTAGCCTTAAAATAGGTTAAGATTTGTTGCACGATCCTAGGCTTGATCATCATCAAACGAAATGCAAGATTTATTTCATAAATACATAACTAAATGGCATTATGTGAATATTGTTTATATTTAAAGGGGTACTTTAGTATATTTATTATACACTAGACTTTTGACCGCATAAGAAATCTCCATATCCTTATGCCTCTATAAGTCCTGTAATATGAACTTGAGGCCAAATCTCCCATAATTAAATTCATAGTTAACTAGTTCTAGAAGAAGAAATCAAACGCAGGACCTTCAAAAAATTTTAGTGCAAGTCAAAAATCATGAAAGAATTACAAATAGGTCCGGTTAGGGGTAAACAATTACAATTACAATTCAATAGAAAATTAGAAATTATTATTAACTTAAATGACTAATAACTTAACTAAAAATGACTACTAACTCTAATTGAAATTAACTGTAATTAAAATGTAATTATTTGACTGTAGCCGAACCCATATGTAAATCTCCCAAAAATCATTGGTTCTTTCCTTTTTTTGGTTTCATTTTGTTTCATTTTGTTTTTTTTTTTAAAAAATTAGGAATTAAATTCATTGGTTCACCTCTATTACATCAATCCAGTGATAACTTTACATGCAATTAAAGTCCCGTGCTTCACAAAATCCGGATCCGTAGGGTAGATGCGAAAAAAAACAAAACAGCAGCAATTTGTTTCAGTCTAGGAACCTTCTTTCATTCAAATATCACAAAGATAAGTGCAGCGTCGTAGAAAGAAAGTACACCAACTTCTCATCCCCCCACCCATCTCCCTCTCTGCTTTATTATCACCTCCAAAAAAACCCTTCCTCCATTTTTCCCATGACCACTCTCTCTTCTTCCTCTCCTTGGCCTCTTGCCTCCCCTTCCCCATCTCCAAACCCTAATCCTACCTTTCTCTCCTTCTCATCCTCACCCCACATGGCAGAAAGCTCCCCTCCTCCGTCTTCCCCTCCCCACCACCAAACCACCCAAACCCCAACAACCCACCATGACCCAGAAGAAGAAGAAGAAGAAGAAACCCTATCAGAACTCACCGATTCCTCTTCTCTCCCCTCATTCACCCAAAACCCTAATTCTAACCCGACCCATTTACCGACCTCGACCTCCGTCCCTGCTCTCCTCCACCTCTCCTTCAACCAAGACTATGGCTGCTTCGCCGTGGGCACGGACCATGGATTCCGCATCTACAACTGCGACCCGTACCGCGAAATCTTCCGGCGAGACTTCGACACCGCCACCGGAGGCGGAGTCGGGGTCGTCGAGATGCTATTTCGATGCAACATCCTCGCCCTAGTCGGCGGTGGACCCGACCCTCAGTACCCGATCAACAAGGTGATGATATGGGACGATCACCAGAGCCGGTGCATCGGCGAATTGTCGTTCCGATCGGAGGTTAAGGCTGTCCGCCTCCGGCGAGACCGGATTATCGTGATTTTGGTTCAGAAGATTTTCGTGTATAACTTTGCGGACTTGAAATTGCTTCACCAGATCGAAACAATTGCGAACCCGAAGGGATTGTGTGAGGTTTCACACGTTTCGGGTTCCTTGGTGTTGGTGTGTCCTGGGTTGCAGAAGGGGCAGGTTAGGGTTGAGCATTACGGGTCGAAGAGGACCAAGTTTATAATGGCGCACGATTCGAGGATCGCTTGTTTTGCGCTTACGCAGGATGGGCGGTTGCTCGCGACAGCGAGTAGTAAGGGGACTTTGGTTAGGATTTACAATACCTTGGATGGTTCATTGCTTCAGGAGGTATGTGAATTGTGATGCTTTTTTCATGCGTACCTATTTATGTGTGTGTTGAATTCATGCCTTGCTTTCTGAGAGATTGTGAAAAATATAAGAAATACACCAATTTTGGTGATTGAGTTTGTGAATTTTGAGGGGTTCATAGTTGGATTTGAGACTATTAATATGAATACAGGTTTTGGTAAAATTTTATAGAATGTGGACTCGGTTTTCGGAAAAATATGTGGATTTGAAATAGCAGGTGCTAGGTGTTATTTACAAGTCCATACCACATGGGATTGGGAAATTCAAATTCCAAGTCCAAATTTTGATATTATAGTGAGCACTCCAATTATTTGAATGTTGTTTTCTTTTCTGAGACTTAGTTTTTGGTCACTGAATCTAATTATTGGCATAGCTTAATTTGAGTAATAGCTATAGTAGCAACTATAAGGAGCGAAATAAAATGATTATTTGCTAGTTAAGCTGAATTTAATTTAACGGAAGAACAAGTTAAACCGAGATAAAAGTTATTTACTGAGGGCCTGTTTGAATGTTCCATGTGAAATGGAATTGGTTATATACTTATGTTGTACTGTGCATTTAATTTTGTGAACAAATAACAATTTATCAGTGTGAATGGGGCAATTGAAGAGAATGGGAGCTATCATCACAAATGATAGTAAAAGTTTGAAATAATGGCATTTCGTGAATTCCTAAAAACTGATTACATACACATTAGTTGTTGGTCCAAATTTTTTAAGTTGCCCCATTCAAGTTGATGTATATGCATATTTAATGTAATGTAAAATACAATGGGACCATTCAATTTACATGGGACAACCATATAGAAAAAGTTTGTTGTATGTAGTGTGTTTAGAGTGATTATTAACTTTGAGGGTGAGCCTGTAGACTGAGAGTATAGCAATTGTTAACCTAAAAGGTGAATGCTGAACTGAAAGGTGAACTCGTAGATTCCTATTTCCATGTTCATTATTTTCACATTCTTTTCTATATCGGTTTTTTGTTAGTTTAGTAAATTGTTTGTAAATATAGTTTCAACTTTCAAGTTATTTTTTTAGGGAATTTGGTTAGTTTGCTGCTGTTCTATTATAATTTGTATTAGCTTTTTTTGAAATGTAGTGAACAAGTACTAAGTTTTGAGAAAAACAGAACTTCCGAACAATGGATGAATTTTAAAAGAATAAAATAAAATGAAAAGCTAAAATCTTTTTAAAAGCTTTGTAGTGTGGCTATTATATTTTCCTTCATCTGCAGAAAACCTTCTGCTAAATCAGAAACTTGGTGAAAATATATATATATATATATATATATATATATATATATATTAAGAAAGGAGGAAACAAACTCTACTTTCTGTCCTTCAGGAAGCTAACTCTAGATGGCAGAAGTCAAACATGCAGAAATAAATTTAATGAGTAAATACAATGCATAAATATAAGTAATGCAGATAAGTTCTTGGATTGCATTGATGGTCTTGTTTAGATTATAACCAATGAACCACCCTTAGAGGTCTCAAGTATGCCAGCTGTGTGCGGGCTTGGGGTTGATGGACTATGCGTTAGGTTAACTGTCTTAAGGACAAGAATGTCTCAAAATGGATTTTTTCTTCATCTTTGATTTCTCATTTGGCTTTCTTCTTCTTCATTATTATTATTTTACTAAATTTTAAGTCATCAATATGGCAAAATAAGAAAATATTCCTATTTATTTGTTACATATAGGCTTTGAATAGTCACTCACCTTGATGAATTTTTATGCTGAGTTTTTATGCTGAGTTTGCTAGGATGTTTTCTTGGCTCACTTAACTTTTTTTTATGACCATGATATGTACCAAATGATGACTGATTTTTTTACTTTCTTCTTTTTCTTCTGCCGGGGGTTTTTTTTTTTTTTTTGGGGGGGGGGGGGGGGGTGTTAGTTAAGGGGTGTGGTTGTTTCCTAATCATATTTTTTGAAAAAGTTTCAAATATTTTTTGAATGTATGGTTTTTTGAGAACAAATACTTCTTCATTGATACCCATTAGTAAGTAATATTATGCATCAATCTTTGAAATGCTGTGTAGTTTTGATATATGTTGTTCTAATTAAATCTGTACCACTTTTACATGTCATACTGGCAATTTTTATGCTAACTTCTGCATTACCTGTTCTAAAAGGTCTAGATCTTGTTAATTTGTTTGTGTATTTGATGTAGGTAAGGAGAGGCGCAGATAGAGCAGAGATATACAGCCTTGCCTTCTCTTCTACTGCCCAGTGGCTAGCCGTTTCGAGTGACAAGGGAACAGTCCACGTGTTCAGCCTAAAGGTTGATTCGGGATCATTGGGGAATGATAGATCACGCAGCGCATCTGAGCCAAATCTTTCTTCACCTTCAGCCATTTCATCTCTCTCCTTCATTAGAGGTAGTAGGCTGTGCAGTGTTAATAAATCTTATGAGCAAATTGGTATTGAATGGTAGGACATTTACTAAGTGAATTTGTAAGAACCAAGAACTAAGAAGGGATTGAGTGCTACCAAGAAGTAATTTGAAGGATCAACCCTGAGTGGTCCTGGGGCCTCTTGTCAATCAAGAGGTCTTGCGTTCAACTCTCACCACTCCCCCCCCACCCAAGGCCACCCCCATGGATGTAAGTCATGTAATTGCCTGGTGCATTTGGGACAGGGGGACTGCATGTGCCCAGAGTAATTTGAAGGATCTGTCTAGGGAACAATGAAACTGGGCAGCCAAAGATGACTGGCAAAAAAATTGGATGCGGTTCCCAAATCCTAGTTCATTGACTGAATTCTTTGGATATTCTCATGAAAGATTTATCTAGAACTTCCGGATTCACTGCCTCTGGTACATGCCCAGGTCTGAGCAAGCGGTTCTAATATGCCCCTTAACCATTTATTAGATTACCTAGCAGACCAGTTATTGAAAAGGCTTTCTGTAGTCAATTGGAATGTTGGAGCAGGATATGTGTTGTCATACATTTTGTTAGGATAAGGTAGCTGGATAATTAATTTGTTATGAATCAAGGATTTTATTTTTGGTCTCTGAAACTTGTTTGGGGTTTCATATTTTTCAGGTGTGCTGCCAAGGTATTTTAGCTCAGAGTGGTCAGTGGCCCAGTTTCGCTTGCATGAGGGTTCTCATTACATTGTTGCTTTTGGCCACCAAAAGAACACAGTTGTCATTCTTGGCATGGATGGCAGGTAAATAAAAATCAAATTGAATTTACACAATTTCTTGGTTGCCCTTTTATTTTATTTTTTTATAGTTGTTTTTGTTTTTGGCTGGCATGGGGAATAAAGGCTTTATAACAAACTTAACTGACATGCAACATGGACCAGACCACAATGCAGCCTATGATATATTATTGAGGCATCGAGGGCTCTTTGAGCCTCATGTTACATGTGGTATTGTCTAGGCCCAGATTGTGCATTGTATATTTATATGTTAGACAGTCCCTTACCAAGTCAATGATTACATTGGCACTGCCTTTAACTTGAATATTTGTCACCCTAATCTCATTATGCCTAGATGCTTAGAAGCTCTCTTGGAATTCTGCATTCTGCTAATGTTATCTTGTTATTCCATCTTCTTGATCCTTTAGTCTTACTGATCCATCAAAATTGACTATTTAAAATACTTTAGCTGGAGGCCTTTAGTTGTCTCATCTTTCAAGATGGCTGCAAACAAGAATCTAGTGTTAGACTTATCGGTAGTCATAATCCACCTTATTTTCTGTAGATATTATAACATCATAGAGGGCTGAGGATCAGCCTCAAAATACCACCTGGTTCCCATGGCTTCATATTTGTTAATCTAAGAGCATATCCTATTTTTCCAGAGTTCATAGTTAGGGGCAGCCATATCTTATCAATTCCCATAGCTTTTCCTTAACTTATGCAGGTGGGACATTTTTCTGGAATATTAGAACTTCCTGTTCTTGACATCATTCTTCTAGGGTTATTGTTTCTTACTAATAGGCTGAAGCATACATTTAAGGTGTAATTCTAAATTTTGAATTCAGTTTGGAGGAGTGTCTTTTGGATGGACATCACTGCAGTTGTATCACACCATACAGCTGGTTGAACAAAAATTTTAGCTGTGTTTGCTAGACCCAACAACACATCTTATCTTGTACTTCAGCTTCTGGAACAGGAATAGCTTAAATGCTGTTATAATATTACCTGGATATATTTTTGAAACTCTTCAATTTCCATATTTGCTTGTAATAAGGAAGTACTAATTTTGGGGTCCATTCTATTTTAATGATCATTGGTAAAAGAAGGATGAAAATGTGGCTGGCAATGGATTGGATCATGATCTGAATCCATTTTGGTAACGGTTAGTTTGATCACAATCTCAGATACAATAATTCATCAAGGATTGGATCATGATCCAAACTTATTTATTCATTTCCTGTGGGAAAAAGATATAAACCCATATAAAGCCTGCATTCATAGGAAGCACCACAATCAGTCAATTCTGTTTTTTCACATTGTAGTAGTTAATCGTTTGATCCTGATTCATTTACACAATTGTTTTTGCTAAGAATCTGAATCTAACTCATTTCAGTTCCTAAAGAATTGTATTGAATTGGTTAATTGGCTTTTGTAAATGCAGCTTCTACCGATGCCAGTTTGACCCTGTGAGCGGTGGAGAGATGACTCAGCTTGAATATTACAATTTCCTAAAGCCAGAAGAAACTTTTTAGGTGAAAATGGACATATTGTTCTCTTTTGGCGTGGTAATTATTGTTATTATTATTTTATTTTATTTCTTATTTCTTAAAGGGGACCTAATAAGTTGTAAATATTTGAGTAGATGGAAATGGGATAGAGTTTGCACTCTCTGTTGTTCTGTATATAAATAGCAGTCAGTACCTGTATATGATGCAAATAATTACAATAACCGACTTTATGTGTTTCTTGATCTGTGCTTGTTTGGGAATTATGGAAATTTGGTTAGGCCAGGCCCACTTCCTTCACGTTGTCTGGATTTTAAATGAAACCCATTCACAGTTGGTGTGAAAAAGAAGTTGGGAACGACTATTGCAACCCTCCATTTTTATCACCCACCCCCATCCTTTAGGTTTTTGAGGTTTTATGCAAAATATAAAAAGTTTTTACAAAAACCGGTCACGTTGTCTACTACAAAATATAATTTTGAACAATTTTGTAGAAGAAAGGTTTTTCAAAATCTATCGTTTAAGTAGGCTTCTTAGTTATTTATATCTTTTATTTCATTTTTTGCTAAAAAATTTACTTAAACGATAGATTTTGGAAAAAATTTATTCTGCAAAATTGTTAAAAATGATATTTTCTAATGGACAATGCGGCTGGTTTTTGTAAAAACCTTTTATATTTTGCATAAAATCTTAAAAATCAAAATAAAAGGAGGGATTTGATAAAAAAGTGGGATTACAATAGACGTTCCCAAAGAAGTTATGGTTATTCCTCGTTTTCTTCACAATTCCGAATAAATTTTTAGGAAAAAATGGATTTATTTGACAGGGGTGATGCCTTCCTCCTCTATAAAAAAATTAGAAAGAAACTAGAGAAAAATTTTCTTTCCATTTTTTCTTTTAGATGGGGCAGAACGTCTGAAATAACATTATGAAAGGGATTTTTTTAAAAATGTAGGAAAGGTCACGTGCTGTTGTCTTTGGGCCTACTCTAGTCTTGGTTTTGAATCCAATTAAGTGAGGGAAAAAAAAAATTTGTTACTCTTGCAGATTGGATATTACTAGACCTGGGTGACTCAATTGCTCAACGATTTATGCTAAATCCAGTTAAATTCAACTTGTTCTTCCAATTAAAGGAGCCATGCAGGACGAACTAAATATATATATATATATATATATATATAGAGGGAGAGAGAGAGAGAGAGAGAACGTGTAAACGGAAGATACTGTTAGAGACCCATAAAAGGCAGTTTAAGCACTCAAGTATGGTACACATCGATTAGGGTGGTACAGGCTATGTGGCCTGGCCCCGGAGAGTATTCCCTCTATGAATTGTATCAAAATTTCCAGAGTTGGGTTTGCAATATTTTGGCATTCTAGAGAATTATTGCTCCCCAACTTGAGTATATGAAATTTTGGGAGCATGACACAGAATTGGTATAAGAAGCCGAGGGTGGCCGGGTGGAATCAAGGGAAGGAGTAGGATAGATTTGGGAATTGTACCCAAAAAAGAAAAGGAAAATAAAAAAAAGAATAGGAAAAAGATGATCTGAGATTCTGGGCAAATTAGATCCTCACATTACCTCATTTACAATATCATAAGCATGGCAAATGAAAAGTGCTGGGGCAACTGTCCAAAAAAGGGTTAATTTTCCTCGCATATTATCCATGAACCGGTAAAGTCAACATTGTAGTACACCCAGGCACAAAGGCTTTAAAAATAATAATAATAATTAAATTAAATTAAAATACATGCAAATGCACACTTTTTCCTTCCTGTTTTTTTTCCCCAATATTTGTATTTTCTATGTAAAAGTGAATGTAAGTTATATTATGTGAATGGAAGAATCACCGCCGATTACATGTCTGGGTTAGCCTCCTCTGGAACCACAGTTAAAGTCACCAAACTATTCTTTGCTCTTTTCACCACAACATTTATGGGTATCCCAACGTTGTCCCCCATTATTTCAATGATCTGCAACAAATCCGTTTATAAAATAAGGAATGAACATACAAAATGATACAAGTGGTAACCAACTAACCATGTTGAGGAACTCTAATTTGAAGAGGGAACCTAGGAATCGATCTGATAATCAAGTTACATTTTCTTTACCATAACATTTTTTTTTTGGTGGTCATTCAGTTATTCCTTTACCATAACATTTTGTTTCATGCCTTACACTCTCTAATATTCTGCAAAAGATTAGGATCATGCAATCAGGTTCTGTAATGGGGCCTAGAGATCTAATGCAAATAAGGCCAATCAAAAGGTTTTCAGATCAAGGCTCCAGAGATAATGTAGTCCTAGTAATGGTTTTATGACACTGCAAATCTTAGGTCAAGAAAGAAGTATGATTTCAATAAATGCAGCGGGAGATCCAGTGCTTCAGCATTTAGGTGTGCTTTGGCACAAATACACCCACTAGGCCAGTACCACCCAGGAAAATAAAATAAATTTGGTGTTGAAAACATGAAATACCTCCTTGATGCTCTCGACAGGCTCCCCCCCGAATTCAATGACAACATCGCCTGGATGGAATCCAGCATGATCAGCAGGGGATCCTGGAGTCACCTGGGAAGAATTGAAAAATAATTACACTTGAGGAACATACATTTAAAGCATATCAGAGACTATAATTCACAGTGGGACAATTCCCAAATAGCTAAACAAGTATTTTTATTTGCCAGGGCACAGCTTAAAGGCTAAACTGATAAAATCTACAGAAAACACCAAATCAAAGGGAATTGAAACATTCCCATATATATTTTGACACTCAAATCATAAGCTCTTCCCCCGTTTTCTCCTTTATCACTAGTAGAAATACAAACTCATCTTTTTATTTTCTTTTTTTCTTTTTTTTCTTAAATGAGTGGAAGCGTTGACATAACTATCTACTTTACAACATAGCCAATCCTAATTAGTGAGGATAACACTTAGACTACTTAGTCAAGTACATTTGGAAATGAAGACATTTTCAAACCCACCCTTGGATAGCCCAGTTGGTAAAGGCGAACTAGTGATTGTGTGGTTAGGCGCACGGTCATGGTTCAATTCCCCGCTAGGACAACCCAACATTTAAGTGTGGGGGGGGGGGGGATGGCAGTGGGTTGCTGCAGTAGTCTCCCCGGGGATTTAGGTTCCATGGGTGGGTCCAAAGGGCCCTACTGTGGGATGGTTGACCCCATTTTTTTATTAAAAAAATTAAGACATCTTCAAAGACATCAATCACAACGAACCCCAACTTTGTAAACACCTACAAGCAAAACATATTTTCCCTTACATTATGACACATTGCCAAGTAACAATAGATTCCATGGCAAAAAAGAGATAACCTTAAGGAGCAATGAGAAAACATACCATAGGTACAAGAACACCTTTCTGGACATCAGGGAATGTGGCATCTCTTTCCTTAAGCTGAGAAATTATCAGGTCATTAAGGTCAAGCATTTTCAATCCAAGCCAAGGTCGAACAACTCTCCTGCACGACATTAGAATCTATTGCAATTATTCTTAAAATCATAGATGCTCTGAAATGCATCTTAGGGTATGAGATTTCCATTTATGGAGTTACTTTTATTCAGTACCACTAGGGACAGAAAAACAAACTATGATTACTGGCGGGGGCATGTTAAGATTTGATATCTTTCTTTTTTCTTTTTTTTTTCCTTTTTTTTTTTTTTTTTTTTTTTTTGAGGGTGGGGGAGGGGGTTTGTGGTTAGAAGAAACAATTCTTATGTGTTTCAAGGACACACTCCATCGAATGCCAATTTTTTGCCATGTGTCCCCCCCCCCCCCCCCCCCCCCAAAAAAAAAAAAAAACCCTCCCACAAAGGGGTTTTAAAAAAAATGAATCTGAAACTTCTAATGCTCAAAAGGTAGAAACTCATACTTTTAGTTGATGTGACCTTTATTTTTTTCAAACAAACATTGAAATATTGAATACATACATTTTTGAAATTCGAGTGATTATATTTTTTTTGGTACATGTGATTTCAAAGCCAGACATTTTGACAGGTATTCTGTGTTTAAATATTACATTTTAGCCTAAACAATGGTCTGGTGAAAACATATGAAGACAAATCTTGAATATGTGAAGGATCAACCCATGTGATTTTGATAATGTTCAAAAGGAAAGAGATTCAAATAAAAGTTCCCACGTATATCTTTCCATATTCGACTTTTGATGCTTTGAGCCACCGCAATGTTGACACAAGCTCAAGCTTACAACAGGGGCCCACATGATATGTAAAATTGCTGCTTACATCATTAAGTGAGGGACACCTCTTATATTAGTTTATGTATATAAATAGTATTATAATATATGTATATTTCTGTAGGGATTTCAAAATATTGAAGGACATCCCTGCCATCCACTGACTGCCTTGATATTACCTTGCCCATGATCAAGGGACCAATTAAATAAAAATGAAAATAAGAAGGCAAGCAACAGAGTTAAGTCATTAATATAAGAGTTAACACTTCAAAATATCAATGTTTGAAAATTGAGCAAAATTAATGGCTTTCATTTCAAATCAGTGCATTGATAAATTAATCATTCAGCATTATTGTGTCATCAACATCCCATAATTACTCGAGAGTTTTTTTTCCTTGAGATAAAAGAAGGGAAACAATTTTTATATCAATTGGACCAATTTGAAGTTTAAGAACGTATTATCAGATGCACAATTAGATGGTAAAAATTAAATTGTAACACAAGAATTTTTTTCAAGGTAGACAGATCAAAGATGTAAATTGATCTAGAAAAAAAAAAAATAAAGATTCTGTTTCACTATTTGACAGAGTACTTTTGATTTCTCACATATGAATTGATGATCTATAGAAAACTAGTTACATGGATAAACTAATACTCCACCCTCTTTGTTTCTGATTTATATATATATATATATATATATATATATAGAGAGAGAGAGAGAGAGAGCAAATAGTGCAACTAGAAACTTTGTTACAGATGACTATGTGACTAAATAATCAAAATATGTAATTGCATATAAACCATAAAACATACCCGTTTTTCTTGAAGTGGTCTATAATTCTACATACTGAGTCAATAGGTACAGAAAAGCCCAATCCATCGGCAGCCAATAATTTCATAATATTAACACCAACAACTTCTCCATCGATATTAACTAGGGGTCCCCCAGAATTTCCCTACATTGAAAAAGTAGAAAAGTACAGATATTCAATATGTTCCAGAGCAAGCAGAAAGATCATATACCATATATAGAGTACAAAATACAGCAAGAAAGAGCTCTTCTCATTTGTACGCAGGATTTTTTTGAACAGGCAATAATTGTTCACTAATCACTCTAAAATGGACACTAACTCTTCAAAAAGGCCAAGCACCAACATGCAGAGGTGAGCACATAGAGATTTGCAGGTAACTTACCAATTCCTAATCTGGCACCCAGTTGTCTCCATATTCACATGTTTCAATAAAATTTCTTCTAGTTGTTTCCCATTGCCAAGATTAATATCCTTTTTTGTCCTATATATGTCTCTAGAGCATTCAAACCTGTGCGCATGGCATGTGCTCATATAGACCCAGAGCGAGAGAGAGAGAGAGAGAGAGAGAGAGGTCACATTACCGCATTGATTGCACAATCTGTCTGTAAATACTCTCTCCGCATTCCTCCAAGACCCAAATCACTGCTTTTACGGTCAACACAACTGTGAGAGAGAGAGAGAGGAAAATAGGAGGGAATGACATCAATAACCAGGAATGGGTTTACCTTCACTCTAATACCCAAAATATGCTCTATTATTATTATATTTATACCCAAATCAAGTTATCCATCAAGGGCTGCAAACGAGCTGAGCAGAGCCAAGCTTGATCCAAGCCAAGCCGATAGTTAGGCTATTCAAGCTTGGCCCAATCAAAATCTGTCTTACTTAAGCTCGAGCCAAGCTTACTCAGCATGTTCAAGCTCAGCTCGACAAACATTGAAAAAGCACAAGCCTCAGCTTGCTTAACTTTAGGAGCCAAGCTTGAGCTCAGCTTGATTTTGTTTTCTTACCATAACCCCACAGCCACAGAAGAAACAAAGATAATAACCCAAACCTTTAATATAGCATATGTCAGTGTGTGTATATGTATATATTTTGTATGAGTGAAAGTGTGACAGAGTAGTACTTGAGAGTTGAGAATGAAGGGCTTTAAGTGCTAAGATTTGATTCACTTGTGTAAATATTACAAATTTAGGTAATCATTCTCTAATAAATCTATGCTACTATATAAAGAGAATTCTCTTTGTGGTTGGATTGTACATAGATTTACTAAAAAACCTTTACAACTTCCTAAGACTAACATATAATTTGGTAATTTCAAAAACTTCAAAATAGTTACCAATCCCAACAAGTTTCTCCCTCTCTTCCTCATTCTCTCTCCCACATCCCTCCCTCTTTAACTCCCTCTTTCCCCCCATGTTTCTCTCAAAAAAATAACTATCTTTCTTGAAGTTTTTGCCTTTCCAAATGAACAATTTTGACACTGGATTGAATTTAACTCAACTTGGTATGTTCTTAGTTTTGTTCTTCCCTTCTTTTTTGTTTTTTGGTTTTTGTTTTTACATGTTACCATCATTATTGTGTTGCACACGCAATGCGTGCACCCGACTGCTAGTATAATTTAACTAATTGTGTTCGAAAACCCACTTGTGCAAGGACCCCCTTGGGCTACCCCCAGGTCCGAGTGGCCCGGTAATTAGCCAGCACATTTGTCTCACCTAAAAGGGGTGGGGATATCAACGCTGAGAGAGAGAGAGAGAGAGAGAGGATAAATTAGGGGTGTCTATGGTTGTTTTGGGTAGTTGCTGTGTTGGTTGTTATTTTGCTTTGTGTGAAGGAAATCTCTTCCTTCTTGTATTTTTCCTCTTGTGATTAATACAATGTTGTTTCTTATCAAGAGAGAGAGAGAGAGAGGATAAATTACATATAGCTACTTAGGGGTTGCAATAGAAGAAAGAAGGTTTCTCTTGGCACTTGGTCAGATCAACACTTCAGGATGTTATAATGATGTTCAAGAAGCAAGAAAAGAAAAGCCTCAAAAGGTTTGGGCTACATATGGCCAAATACTATGGGTCTTTTCAAACCTTTTCACAAGCCTGTTTGTGAGCCCTAACGAATCACGCTTGAGTCTATTTGGGCTTGGTTCATTTATTAAATGAGCCTAAATTTCAAGCCTGGGCTTGGCTTAATTAATAATCAAACAAACTCAAATAAGCCCTCACCAAGCATTCTCACGAACTGTTTACAAATAGATTTGTTCGTTTGCAGCCCTAACCATCAACATGCAATTATTGACCCCTGATTATAAATACAATCAATCGACCAAATTGTTAACAGCTTGATTTCTTTGAAATTGTTCATAATAAGCAATATGGCCCAAGTAAATATTCTAAGATTTCAAGAGAATAGGCAAAAGATGAAGTAAATTCTATATCACTTTGGTTTGCTCTAAATACCTTACAATACCAGCTGTAATTGTATTTTGAAGGGAAAGGGGACAACCCATAGCCACCACCCAATCCCCAGGACGAAGCTTACTTGAACGGCCGAGTTTTGCCATTGGAAGTGGAGTTTTAGATTTGATCTTCACAATAGCAATATCAGAATGTAAATCGGCATTCACCACCATACCCTCAAATGTCCGACCATCTTGCAACGTCACCTCAACCTGCAACAATTAATCATTTTAAGATCACATGTAAAATTCATACAATCATTAATGTCCTTGTCTTGTTATGCTGGTATGTAACACAATTTCACACAGTACCCCATCCTATAGTACCACGTTTAGTATCACAAAAATTGTACCTACCATTATTTACACACACACACACTCCAATCCAGATTGTAAGTTTTTGAGGATTGTAAAGCCAAACATCCTGTACCCCGCTCTAATTCTAACACTCATATTCATATAGTTGCAACCTGGGATGAAACTGTTAGGGAATGGCACCAAGAGTACTAAATTCCATGAACTAGAGAACATAAATTTAAAATTTTAAAGGTTAAAAAGAAGAGCAATGCGAAAGATTTTTTACCACTAACCTTTCCTTTGGATGTAGGCTTATAGCCTTTCGAACCAACCACAACATGAGCACATGTTAGGATAGTACCATCAGAATTAATTATAGTTCCAGACCCCGTACTCTTTCCTAATGTCAACCCATTCAAACCTACAAAACAAAAAAATTTGAGACAACACTTATAGTCAATTTCCCAAGAAAATACTCCAACGATACAAAACTACTATACATCCCACAAACATACCCTTAGGAACTGATATATTGACTACAGCAGGAGCAACCATAGCAGCTGCAACGGCAATAGTATCCCTGCCCAAACATTTTGAACAACATTTTGATGAATCATCTCCCACCTCCCCAGCAGCTTCCTTCTCTATATCCGCGCCTGCTGATGGAACGGGACTAATTCTAGAAGAAAATAATGGAAGATTTCCTACAATTACAAATACAAATTGAATTTAGGGAAAAAAAAATACAGTATGACAACAGAATGAATGAATGATAATTCAATAAAATAGAAACCTGACATACTATATTGCCAATGATCCCAGGAAACAAATGAAGGAAGAAGAATCGTGTCTTGCATAATTTGCCGAGGCCATGATAATGAATCACGCAATGGTGCAGAAACTGACACCGATACAGTTGCTTCTAGAATTCAATTCAATCCTTAGTTGGAAAAATCAGAAAGGAATCTCTGTTCGGTTACCATGAAAAATGTAGGAAGTCACTAATCGGGGCCCGAGAAAACAAAAACCCCCCCCACAGCATTGAGCCTAATACAATAATATTGCTTGGCGGAGTTGAACTTTTCCCTTCATGTGTTTTTTTTCCCAAAAACCAAACCACGAAGAACCAGGAGACTGAAAACTTCATTTTCTTTTCCTGTCCTACATTTTCTCCGTAACCAAACAGCTGGTACGTAAAAAAAATATATAATTTTGAAAAGAAAATAAAAATTGAGCGCTCACTTGAATCTGTACCAACGTTGGAATACAGAAAACCCGATCCGATAGTAGCCAAAGCTACAATCCGTACGACTGAGTTTCTATTATAGATTCGAATCTTTCTCTGCGAAAGAAGATAGAACCGATTATTGAAAATTTGAACAAAAAAGGCAAGATAATGGAAATAAATTTGGGAACAAATGTTAACAATCCGTTTGGTCGCCGAGAAAAAGACATGGGGAATACGAAAGAAAATGAAGCTAAAATTGTAAAAATAAAGGCTTATTTCTTTCCTTGTCCTACGGAATTTCTCGGCTATCAAACGGGGGTTTGTAAGAATGGAAGTTGCAGGGAAGGAGATTAATCCAGAAGAGTTTCCAAACATGGTGCTTACGAGTAAATGGGACATGGAATTTCTCGGCTATCAAACGGGGGTTTGTAAGAATGGAAGTTGCAGGGAAGGAGATTAATCCAGAAGAGTTTCCAAAAATGGTGCTTACGAGTAAATGGGACATGAGTAAATGTTGGAGACCTTCTGTTTTGCCTCTTCGCAGAAATCGAGCTACAAGCGCAAAACCCTAGCAAAACCTGGGAATTTACAGTGTTGGACCTACGGATGGGGTACCTGGGCCCAAACTGGCCGACTAATATTTCACCCATTTTTCCTTTTTGATTTTGATAATTGATCCAATTTTAGTTTTGCGTTTTTTTGTTTTTTTTTGAGTCTTTGACCCAATGTATCCCAAAACTCACAATTAAAAGACTAATCACTATCATGATAGATGGGTAATAATAAATTGTTAACCCAAAGATTTTTTCCAAATCGCAACAACTAAGTAATAATAAATTATTAACCCAAAGATATTTTCCAAAATACTAAGACTCAAACTCAAGATTTTTTACCTCTATTCAAAACAATCACTTTAAAACCAAATGCCTAACCACTAAACCAACCCATTAAATTTAATTTTGCTCTTTACACATGAATAAAAACTCTTCCTCGACTTTACTGTCTTTTACAATGTGTCCAAAAAATTTAATCTAAATTAATAATCTAAATGCATCATATGTTTATTTAATTTCAACATATGTTCACATGATAATATTTCCAATCAACTTTATAATAGTCAGAAGCCGCCTTTTTTTTTTTTTCCTTTTGTTTTTTTAAACAGGTAAGAAGAACATCCAATACCTTTGGCTTAACAAAACTTTTCAAACAAAAGCAAAACCATCACCCAATTAATAGCCAAAATGCCTATGACCTTGTAACCCAATTCACATCTCCCCCATAAATAAAAATGTTATAGGTTCAAATCTTAACAATTATTGCATGAATATTGAAACAAATTATTTACCTCTATTACCCCCCAAAAGAAAAAGGCCAAGAAAAACTTCAATAGTAGCTAACCCAAAAGGAAAATTAAAAATAAACTTCAATAGCCCCATAAAAGGATGAAAAATTAAACTTAGCACCTTCTGCTTTATTCACCATAGCCAACTATTGCCAATCGTCTTCCTTATGGGTCCAATCCAGCCATTTTATTTCTGTACTTTAAATTTTCTTTTTCTTAAGCAATTCATAGAGTTAATGTTAAAGCTACTCTGTAATGACCAGAAGATACTCTAGACCACCACAATTGTAAGCCCAACATACTAACAATCAACCCAAAATGAACTTTAAATGAGCAGAGCAAAAAAGAAAGAAAGAGCGGTAAATGCATAGAACTGAACAGGTACCATTTCCATTAGATTTATCACCTACATTTATGAACCCAAAAAAAAAGGGAAAAAAACCAAAAATTAAAAGGAGAAAGCTTCCCAGCCAAAAAGAAAAAGAGAGCTCCATCAACATGATTACAAGAAAACTAGGCCTTTTTAGGAGATTTGGTCTGGGAGTTCTTCTCAGACTCAGATCTCTTGGGCAGCAAAACAGGGTTGATGTTGGGAAGGACACCACCATTGGCAATGGTGACTCCGTGAAGAAGTTTTCCCAACTCCTCGTCGTTCCTTACTGCCAACAGCACGTGCCTTGGATTGATCCGGGTCTTCTTGTTATCCCTCGCCGCATTTCCAGCCAATTCCAACACCTAATAAATTCACACAAAAAACTAAATAAATAAACTTTTCATTGATTTTCTTAGTAACCAAACAAGATTTGACAAAATGAAACGAGATTACAGCAAATTGATCCAAAACAATAACAAACTAGAGAGAGAAACCTATATATGTAAAACGTTCGATTTATCTTCTCAGCAACCAAACAAAGGTTAAAAAAATAACAGAGATTACAACAAATTGGAGGATCTGGTCATAGAGAGAGAGAGAGAGAGAGAGAGCGAAAATGGAGGATCTAGTTATACCTCAGCGGCGAGGTACTCGAGAACAGCGGCAAGGTATATGGGAGCACCAGTACCAGTCCTCTGAGCATAGCGACCCTTTTTTAAGAAACGGGCAATCCTGCCGACGGGAAACTGCAGACCGGCCTTGATCGACTTCGACACTGACTTCTTCCTCTCGCCGCCCCTCCTGCCTCCGGCGCCTTTGGTCTTAGGAGCCTCCATTGATGAACAAGGAAGATGAAGAAGAAGATCTTGCGATTTCGAAAACTTGAAAACAATGCGTTTTGGAGGGAGAGTTTGTTTTGAATTTGGGGATGGGACGAGGAGACGTGGGGTATTTATAGTTCGAGCGGGAGGGTGCGCTTTAGTTTGGAGTGATGGGAATCGGACGGTTGAGATGTGTGACACGCTGGCAATCCGTGGTGTTTTGTTTTCGGCCAATGGGATTCCTTTGTTGGACACAGGACTTTTTGGAGTTTGGATATTAGGTGGGGCTGATCGGACGGCTGGGATGTGGGACACGCTGGCAATCCGTGGTTGACGATTCTGGCCAATGGGATTGTTTTGTTTGGATCAGTTCTATAGGTATCGCTCACCTCAGCTGTGAGAGATGTAACTAGAATAACACCGTGACCAAAGCTTAATATGCAGGTGGCCAGGTGGGTCATATGAATGTGATTAGTTTAACAAAAATTTTAATTGTAAATAATTGTTGTTTGCGATATTTATCATGACTTATTGATAACTCTTGATCACTATGGAGTGGATGACATATTTCAAACCTTACATGAAATCTAAAAATAATAGACATAAAATTTATATACAAATGAGTTAAAGATCCATTCAAGGCTTCAAGCATGTCTGGAAAAAATTCGAGACAATGATAAAGCTTGTGGATTATGGATATTTTCAATAATTCCCTTCATATGTTGCAAGTAAGAGATCTTGTATTCAAATCCTTGCAATAGTCTTGATAATACTCTTTTATTCTGCAATAGAAGTTTGCAGCATATCACATGTATTGGGGGATGTAAAAGTCTTTTGATGTACATTATTCTCACTCTTCAAAAGTTTTTCAATGGAGAATACCACTAATATATAGTAGTGTGCGTTATTTGTTCATAAATGAGAGAATGGTTGTAGGGGCAGGGGAAATGAGGGGAATCCTCAATGGAAAAACTTGCTCTTTGAATTTTTAAAGTTACTCAAGGGAAAGAAGAAAAAGAACCAAAAAAGAAAAGAAAAGAAAAAGAAATGTATTATAGAGTGATTACCAAACCCAAGAGGCCAACTCATATGGTCTCGAGATGAGCCGTAAACTCATATATCTTGGGATTCAATCTCTGCTATGCTCCTTTGGGGAACACTCTAAAAATTTATTCTTATATGCACTAGGCCGATGTGGCCGATGTGAGGGAGTGCGCCTTTAAGATCAGCTGAGGAGGGATTAATTGAGATGCACGTAAGTTGACCTGGACACCCTTTTCGTCGAACTAAAAAAAAAAGAGAGAGAGTGATTACTAAGAGACCAACATGTGATTTACCACTATCCAAAATGAGAGTAGTGTTCTTTGAGATGAATTGCATGGAGATGTTGGTCTTAAGGCTGTGTATGGATTGAGAGAAATAGAGAGAAAAAAAAAAAAAAAAAAAAAAGGAAAGAAGAGAAAGGAAGAAAAGAGAAGAGAAAATAACTTTCTCTCCATCTTGTTTGGTTAGTAGACCTCATTAATGAAGAGAAAAGGAAATAAAGAAATCATAATTACATAATTACCCTTTTTTACATATTAAACAAAAGTTGTGTGGAGGTATAATTGTTATTTCATCACTCAATAATTCATTTTCTCTCCATTTCTTTCCAAATCTCTCCAATTTGGAGAGAAAGGTAAAGGACCTCATTTTCTCTCAATTTCTCCCCATTTCCTTTCTCTTCTCTCTTAACTTAACAATCCAAACGAAGGAAATGGGGAGAAAGTCATTTTCTCTTCTCTTCTCTTCTCTCCATATCTCTCAATCCATACATAGCCTAAGTCTCAATTTTAATTGATACTTATGACCCCACCACTTGTGTTTATGGTACAAAAATTCCTACGACCTTTTGAAAAATAGCACTTTCTCAAAAGATAACCAGAGGAATCACGTAGACTATTCTATCATTGACAATATTTGACATAAATCACCTAATTAGTCTTGGCCTAAAGACACTTATGACTATTATTAAAAAAATAATGGACTCATTTATATAAAATGACAAAAATAAAAGGCATGCTATTGATCACCATCATTCCCACTTCATAAATTCTAATAAGATCTACAAAGAATCCTTTTTTATTCTTTTTTTTTTTCATTTTACACCTTCAAATTGACCAACAATTTCTGAAAAAACAAAAAATAAAAATAAAAATCCCTGCAAGATTGTGCATTAGGGGAATCGAACCCTGGTCAATACCATGGTCGACATTATTTGACTCCCCACCCCCACCCCCGCACCCCAAAAAAAAAAAAAAAAACAAACAAACAAACATTACATGAAATTGAAAAAAATCAACCATTTTAAAGAATTTGGCTTATCTAACTTTCTCTAAACAATATCAGAACTGCGTGAGAATTGACATTGCCTCTAGAATTGTAAACTTTCTATGAAAAATATCAGAACTGCGCGAGAATCTTGCCTCTAGTCGTTCCTTGGCCTGATTGTGTGCCCTCTACGTGGATTTTTCTTGCATGGAAAAATTAACTCAATCTGGGTAAGACCTAATGATATCCATTTGCAAATTTCTCAAACCAACGACGAATTCCATCGCTTCGTTCATGGCCGTTTGAGCCGCCGCCAACGCCGCATCAAGATCTTGACACTTCAAGTAGTGAGAGGTTATCTGGCTGAGAATGCGGTCGTGCCTTTCTTGGAGCCTCAATGCTCTTTCTTCAGCTTGTTCCAAAGCTTGGCTTATGATCCTTAGTTTTTCTTTTGTAATTTGTTGCTTTTGCCATTTCTTCAAGTTTGGCAGAAAGAGGAAGAACGATGTGGACAAGCCGATTATGGCACAAGCAATGCGGGCGTAATCCATGGAGTTCATGTAAGAAGAAAAAGAAGAAGAAGAAGAAGGATGACAGAAAAAAGGAAAGAGTGGAGAGAATTGTATGATTCCTTGCTTTGATTAGGGGGAGAATCAATGACTTTTGGTTTACGTCTTTTAGTTCTCTCCATATATACAATGGAGGTGTATAGGTGAGCCGTTTCTTGTAAATGCTGTCAAGGTTTTTCCTTTTTTGCTTTCTATGTTTTTGTTTATTTTTTTTTTTGGATTATATTGGAGGAGAATCCGTTAGACCATAGTTAGTAAAATACGATATGAAAAAATACGGAACAGCATACATATAGAGTATAATTCAGTTTTTCTTAACAAAAATATGATGAAAAATTCGGTATAAAAAAACAAAAATGGAAATAATACGGATACGTGCATATACAGGTACAATACAAATCTTAATTAAAAATTTGGGATAAAAAATACACGAGTATGTTATGTTATTTCATTTAGTTTATTACTATTAATTACTATTTTTTATATTGTTTTATTTAAATATTGATAAAATATTATTAAAAAATCAATCACATATAAAATAATAATCTATTTGATTATTTTATTTTGTTTTATTTGTTGTACATTTTCTAAAAAAGAAGCAGAAATTTGACTAAGAAGACGTCTAAACATTAATAAGTATATAAATCTTGATTTATATATATTTTCACATTTCCATCCCCTAAACTATTTTATAAGTTTTGTCCTAAAATCATATGAAATGTGATCTATATAGCAAAATAATAGATGCAATCATCTAATCTTTAACAAACCCAAAAAAATTATATCAAGAGATAAGAAATAAAAGTTGAATTGTCGATGATTAAAATAAGAGTTGAATTGTCAACACTATTGTAGTCGAATTGCCAACTACAATGAAGAGTATTTTAACATAAGTATAATACGAAATACGTCAAATAAATGAACTATACGTTTGCTACTAAAAAAACGAATATTTTTAATTATGTTTGAACTTTGTACGACAAATGGGAATTTTTTTAAAAAATACATACGTATGCGTATTATATGAATATAGTATGAGTATTTACTAACTAGGCATTAGACTTATAACTACTAAAACCCAAGCCACTCAAGTACCACTGCTAGGCCCTTGGGACTGGTGGTAATGTGGTCAAGATTCTCATACTCCACTTATCCAAATAATCAAGGAAAATTAGTTGTGTGGATACTTCTGTGTAATTATATAACTATGAACACATCATTTTTGTTTCTGGGTTTGCAAGTTTATATGTTCTGTATGTTTTTATGAATATAGATGCATATCAATGTATTAGTGATCACATATCTACTTATTTGTATTTGAAGATTTACATATCAATATATTTGTGACCACATATCTACTCCATATTAGTTAATGCGTAGAATAAACCTTATTAGTGACTAACTCCAAAAGGGAGTGCGAAGTCAAATCTAAGACTTTTTGGTTCTTGAAATATAAGTACCAAGAATCATTAGTTAAATTCTAAAGGTTAAGTATTTCCCATAGATTAAGAAATAGTTTTAGTGGTGTTCTCCATAGAAAAACTGATATTCGTTGAAATTTTCAAATTACCGAAGGGAAAAAAAATGTATTTACTCAATCGCAAAAGGCCAACGTGTTATTTTAAGTTGACTTGTAGTTATCATGGAACAACAAATAAAAAAATTTAAAAAAAAATTCCTATAATATAAAACATGCTGAACATCATTTTAAAAAAATAAAAAATAAAAAAGAATCCACATTTAAAATAGAATAAACCCAAAAAAAATCATTCTAATTGTTTATCTTCAACATTAATCACCTAATTTATCTTGATTTGGTGATGACTTCTTGTTATCACGGAACAAAAAACTGCAAATTCAACAAATAACCAACTTTAAAAAGTTCTTTATTTGATCACATTCATTCATTTCATTGCTGAACATAAATTCCAATAAGATCTAGAAAGAAGCCTCTATTTTATTTTTATTTTTTCCCGACTTTTTCCATTTACCAAAAATAAAAAAGAGAAAAAAGGGAAGAAAAATATTACAAATGCGCATCCAGGGAATCGAACCCTGGTCAGTACCGTGGGAGGGTACTATGATACCACTACACCAGATGCGCTTGCGTTTACTCATAGCCTGTTTTCTTTATAAGTATTCTTTTCATTAGCAAGCAGAGACGGTTAACAGCTAGTGG
The DNA here is from genome assembly GCA_039720395.1 of Liquidambar formosana. NCBI lineage: Eukaryota > Viridiplantae > Streptophyta > Magnoliopsida > Saxifragales > Altingiaceae > Liquidambar > Liquidambar formosana. The sequence goes on along the minus strand of CM077820.1, from coordinate 52,324,214 downwards.
TGTCTTTTGCCCGTTCCTCTCCTTGGTAGGCTTGGGCATCATACTGAACACATAATTGGCAGCCCAAAAAAAACAGAAAAAAGAACTCTCTTAATTGAAACCTGAATACGTAGGAAGGAATATATTTGGCTGACAACATTAAAGAAATGATTGGTCTTTCTTGTTCAATTGCGAGGTTGAACACTCAAAAATCAAAAATAAAAAGAGAAAATGATCTCCCTTTGAACAAAAATTACATTTGGAGTTGGAAATATTGCCGGTAAGTCCCTAAAGTGAGTATTTAGTAAAATTTGTTATATGTACCAACATTGGAAGAGCTCACAATAAGCACACAAGGTAATACTTTTGTAGGTGTGTTTCAATTTTTTCTTTTTTTTTTTTAATGAACTTTTGGGATTTCATTCAACTTTAACCAGAACTGGAATTGATGTCAAAATCGATATTTACATCATTATCTAGCACCCCAACTCCCATTGATCACACTCTACTCTTTCACATTTAAATAAATGGATTTAAGGGTGAACAAAAAATCATCACTTCAACGAATACATTGCACAGATAATTGATTCCATGGCATTGACTTATCATTTCTTATTTGAAAGTTTTGCTGATAGCCTTCCTCGAACTGTTTTCAGATCTGGCTTACGTTTCCTAGATTTTCTTTTTCGTGGCTTTCTGTTCAACCGCTTCCTTTCTAAGCGCTGACGACGAATCTCAGGATCAGCCCAGCCTTTTCCCCATTCTGAGAAAGTGCAGTAAGGCTTGGGGTTTCTTGTTGAGTGCAGCATATCTGCTTCAGGGCAAACATAGAAAGTTTCCTCCGTTTTGGATTGCAAAAATTCCAGTCCCAGTTTTGTTGGCACTGGGAATTTTATCTGAACATGGATCTGCACAAGACAGCAATCAAAACATGAAGCCCATAATATAATAGCTAACACAAAAACATGAAAATCACACATACATGCAGACCTATGAACTTATTCCAAAACTATGGGAGTTAAAAGTAAAAGCTGTTCGGGAAACAGGGAATTCAGGCGAACAGCATACAACTACAGACAGTGCACAAATAGAGTCCTTAGGTTCGTTCAAGTCCCCCAAAACTCTCAAAGGAAACATCTGAAATTATTCCAGCACCAAATGGTTTCCATGAAAGGGACAGACGGATATGCCCTTAAACTGACATTTTGGCTATGGACACCATCCTACCATGAGATCGCAATTTGATCCCAACTACAGCATTTCAATGATCAAAGAAAGAGCATTAACACAAGAACTGATAGATGTAGTCTTTTTATCAAATCACTTGGGAGACTAAACTCTAACAGTGTCTCACTGGACGGCCAATCAGAAAATGGGAGGAGTCAGCAAGCAGCTGGGGTAAAACTAAGTTACATACAAAGGCCAGCTTAGCCAAGTTATCCAGGTAATGCCCAGGGAGACCTCCCTAGTCTCAAAATAATATGTACTTTATAAACAAGGCGATGGACTGCTACCATAATATACTAGAACAAGGAAAATCAAGTCTTGAGTGTATACCATGTCACTTCCCTCTCTTATGTACCCTTTATCTTCTAATATTCGAGCAAGACCTTGCCACCATAGCTGATCAGTTGTTGTAAATTTTTGGAACTGCACATACGACCATCACATGAAAATCATCAAACAATAGCATTTAGAAGTTTGAATTCCATGTCTTAAACAACAAATAGAGATCAGTGAATTGTGCACAGGAGTACGCATTGCGCTCAGACATTTCCTCAGATAAGAAAATGCACAAGCAAGGAAAGCAAATTGAATTGACGCAAACTCATCAGCATCATATAGAACTAAATTACAATATTAACAATGTATCATCTTTCATATTATTTTACTTCTTTCAAGATCATTTCATGAACAAAACATGTCAAATCAATATAAAAGAAACCAGACCTTATCCAGTACTGGGAACAAGAATATAAAACTTCCCAGGGAAGAGTTAGCAAAATCCAACCTGAACCTGCCAACCTGCCTGAGTGAATGAATAGGTTTTAATTTGGCTCCCAAACCCAATTGAGCCCAATTCAACCAAAAAATTAACTCACTGAAGGCAAGTGAAATGAAGGCACTTGATAGAGGCCAAAGATATACTCCCCCCATTCCTAATTGACTGTCCCCTTTGAAAAAACACTTTTTAGGAGACCCTATTAAATGCTTTCACATCAACACATATGTTTCAACATTCCAATTTTACCCTCAAGTGAACAAAACATTGTAAAAAGAGAGAAGACCCTTTCAAGGGTATTTTAGGAAATTAAATAAGAAAAATCATTGACTTTTTGAATGTAACGATAATTTTGGAACATCATAAAAAGGAAAGTAGGCCACTTAAATAGGAACGGAGGGAGTATACCAAAACCTTCTCTTTTGCTTATATATTGCAAAATCTATGAAAAATTTAGTACAAATCATACAAATTACATTACAAATGGGTATATTTTATCACACACCGAAAATAACAGACTGATGAAACGAACAATGATGCTTACAGTAGAGTAGCATACCTTTAAGCCACTCAAGTTATTGGCATATAATGAGTTTGCAATTTGCTACAATGGTACAATGTACATGTACACCTCTCGTGTGGCTCCCAAAAGAAAAGAATTTTCATGTGTCTTCTACGTTTCATGGATTCATTTATGGGTGTTCGGTGAAGGTGTACATCTCAATGTTGGAATCATTTGACCTCTATATCTTAGGATCCAGACTTGGATAATTGGATATGTATGAAAACTCACCATATTTTTTTTAAAAAAAAATTCTTAACAAAATATAAGTTATACACTTATACACAAATTCCAATATTTGTAGCCAAGAAAGAAATATACAACTATACAACAAAGCAATAATAAAGTTGAAACATGACAATGTGAAGTTCCACATATAAAAATATTCCAAAGTTTGAAGCATACAGATGCTAGGACTTTTGATGGCTACTTTATACTGAATGTGTGTGGAGAACTAGGGGCATATTGAATTTAAAAATATTTCCATCAAAAAAGAAAGAAATATTTGAAGCGTAGGACAGAAATTATTCCCATACCCATGTCAGGTTCAACATGAGTGCAACAGTAATAGTGAAGGGTGTGGTCTCATAGCTTGCCCTTGTGTGGTCCAATCGCAAAGGAGCAGACAAGGTGGCTCAAACTCAAATCAGTTTCTCTCATTTTCTCCCGTGTCAAGTGAAATCATTTCACCAAAATAAAAAGGTATTTATATTCTCTTCAATGGTTTTCGTTTGGTAAATTATCTTCATTGCTATTGATCATGTTTATTTTGTGCTAATTCTTTTCATTTATTCTTCCATATATTGTACTCCACTGATGTGCAGTAGAGCAGCACATATTTATTCATACCTTCAAATAACTGATGTATGCATCTTATATGTGGCTTTTCAACAATCTGCAATCTTATTCCTAATTGATTGTTTCCTGTAGCAGTTTTTTCTTGTATGTGATGCATAACAGTCTTAGCAAGTAACATCAAGAATATTTGTTCATGACTTGGATAACCTAAGCCCTAAGGTATCTGGTGATTATAATGCTGTTATCGACACTAACAAGCTTCAAATAATTTATTAACTCTATTTGTCTATCATTTGTGCTTTAAAATTTTTTATCAATGTAAATAATACAAATGCACACAGGCATATGTATGCACATGCACACAGATGGCGAGAGAGAGAGAGAGAGAGAGAGAGAGAGGTAAACTAAATCCAGAAGCTACCTGTTCCCTTATTCTACTGACAAACATCTTGATATTTGGCTTCTCCATGAATCTCCCTTTTTTAATATCACTACATATTACGTCATCATATGGGCCCTCCACAAAACTGCTCTGTCGCTGAAATTTAACACACCTCTAGTTAGAGAAAACAAAGTACCAATGTCCATGAACATAACACATGTTCATTGGTTATTTGGAAGGGGTTTGCAAGTACAATTTTTCTATCTAGAATTTTGACAATCTAAAAGAAAAATGTAAACTTGTGAACTTGCAGTTAGGCATTCTTATTCCTTTATTTCCCCATTTTCCATCCATATTTTCAAGCATTTCTCTTCTCTTTCCTAAATTTTACTCAAACAGTGAAAAGTAAAATCAGGTCCCTAATGTCCACAAAAATAAAATGCATATTTTGCCTATTTGAAAAGCTACAATGATTATAGTGAACATGCAGTTGTTGCTTTAAACTTTTTCAGCCTTCCTGGCACTTTGTTGCTTCTTCTTCTTATTTCTTCCTTCCTCCTTTCTTCTATTGGAAGATCTGTGGGCCAAAAAAAAAAAAAAAAAAACTGAAATGTCAATAATACTCACATAATGAGCAGCAACAACCTGCATGAAAGTAACTGCTTCCACTTTCAGATTCTGCATTTCAGGCGGTCCATCAACACAGACATCACACCTGCATATAAGGAGTTCCAGTAGGAAAATTCTCATTAAAAATAAAATAACGTGCTGCATTAGACATGCATCTGTATAGAATACTGGCAATCACAACTATTGTTTCTATCAGACATAACAAATTATACATATAATGTAGCTACAAGTATAAATATAATATTACATAATATACCATACACAAGATATTTTTAAAAATTATTCCATTTAAGGCCGCAATTAGATTAGTAAAAATGGCACTGTAAAAAAACTTCGCTTCGTCAATACAGCAGAGTAGGGTTTTACCCTCAAGGAGATTCCTAGTCAAGGAAACAACTCTCATTCCAGCAACTATTTAACATACATCTAAAAATGAAAAGAACCTTTACATACAAGAGACACTTCTCATTATTGAAATCTTCCCCAAAGTACTCCACAAGTATTTTTGCTCGACAACATGAAGTATTCATCCCGTATCTGCAAGGGTTCAAAAGAATGTCTAATAAACTAAATCAAAACAGAGAGGGGGGGGGGGGGGGGGGGGGGTGGGGGAAAGCTCCATGAAGATGTTTTAAATGTAAACCTGAAGCAATCAGACAACATCTTATATGCTTGTTTTGTCTGATCTTCACTCCTTCGACTTGGCAAAAGTGATGGCATTCTCAATAAGTTTGCGTATAGTACTGCTTGACAAAAACCAAATGGATTCTTTATTTTAATAAAATACTTTGAGATACAAGTTCTATGTGCAAAATATCATATTGGTTATATTATAAGTCATAACTGACCCAAAAAAAAAAAAAAAAAAATTCACCAAATCGAACTTAAGATTTTCTATTGCATCAAGGTTACAATGTATTACCATAAATTATGATTCAACTCACCACAATCTGCTAATTTCCCATCCCTTCCAGCTCGACCTGCTTCTTGATAATATGCTTCCAAACTCTGTAATTAAACTTATGGCTAAGAGAAGCTCACAAATATCGCTTCCAAACTAAATGAAAATGATGCAGCAGAAAATATATTCACTGGACAGATATACCAAAGAAGATTTATTATAAAAAAATAAATCTAGAAGCAAAAATTAACTATGATACAGTGGACTCTAAATAGACTCTTTTATGCATGGGTTGTACGAGATGCCACAAAAGTAACCTATTGTTCAATGCTAAGGCTAATAAAAAAATTGCAAGAATTTCCTGGACAGTGAAATCATAAACAAAAAATACAAAGGATAAGGAAGTTCAAATATACTGTGCACAGATGTCAGATACAAAAGATAGACCTGTGGCCAACCATAATGAATGATTCTTCGAACATTTAACTTGTCAATCCCCATTCCAAAGGCAATTGTTGCGACAACAACCTGGATGTTGGAGAAAAGAATACAAGTCACAATAGTATTAACATCCTCTGCTATATAGAGTTGGTTTTAAATTGGAGTCAATTATATATCGAAATTTTAAGCAGTGCATAAATGAATAGAAAAAGCAGCTTCAACATGACAGGTACAGACAATTCAAGTAGGTCATGAAAAGGAAAACCCTGAAAATATAATTTACTATTTGCAAACAAAAAGTTGGAAAATGCAATTGATGTATGACAGTGCTTAAAAACATTGCAAAAGGTTGCCTAGATGGGTCCCACTTAAAAAACCTTTGGTTAACTAAATACATATTTTATGAGAGCAGTTTCTAGTTTAAACATTTATTTTTAGCTACTTCTATAATCTATTGGCAGAAATTTGGATGATTCAAAGAGAAAGCTGCATAAATGAGCCAATAAAGTAAGGATCAAAAATAAGTTGAGCAGAAACAACAAAACTATGTATGTATGAAATTGATTTTTAGGAAACTGGTCAGCAAGAATCAAGCCTTACAAGAATTACGAACTAATGTAGTCCTAGCTTTTTCTATCACCTGAGGCTTTACAAATGATAACACATTCACTCAGTAACAATGGATGTATTAGAAATTCAAGCATATGAAAAGCACCCAAAGAATACAAAACATGCCTAAGGGTATCTCCATGCCCTAAAGATATTTTAAAAACAACAGCAGTATATTTGAGAATAAACAATTAATTTACAATAACTAGACATGACGGCTCATCATCAATACCTCTAAAGCATTTTCATGAAATTCCTGGTGAACCCGCCTTAGATGTGATTTTGGCAACTGTAGTTTAAGAAAAAAAACAAAATATAAGAGGCCTATAAATTAGGTGCATACAAAATAAGCACAGAGGGACAATGAAAACTGTAATTAGCAAGCAGAGATTGATAAGAAAATGAAAAATATGATTTTTTGCTTCTGCAGTTGATCATAGCGGCACCCTACTACAATTTTAACTTCTGCTGTTATCAGAAAAATAGAGTTTACAGATTTAGGGAACCATGACTTAGTCACAGGAATTCTAATGAGACTACGTGGTTGATTTAATAGAAAGAGTGACTTAAGAGAACAACATATCAAACTGAAACAAACTAATGGATTATAAACATTCTAAATTGATCTGGAGCAATTATTACATGGACTACATACCATCACATTATAAGTAGAAGCCTTTACACCAAACCCCACAAGATACTTTGATATGCTTAATGTTTATTTTGTAGTAGGAACATATATGATACTTGGTCATGTTCTAAAAGCCCTTGAAAAGCTTTTGTCGTGCCTCCGGTTCGATTGGTGGATTCAATGTCTTTGTGGTAGATTTAATAGAAAGAGAGACTTAGAGAACCACAAATCAAACAGAAACAAACTGATGGATAATAATGCACGCTCTAAATTGATCTAGAGTAATTATTACATGGACCACATACTATTGCATTATAAGCAGCAGCCTTTACACCAACTCCGCAAAGATACTTTGATATTCTCAATGTTTCCTTTCTAGTAGGAACATATATGATACATGGTCCATGTTCTAAGGGCCCTTGAATAAGCTTTTGTCTTTCTTCCGGTTTGATTGGTGGATCAATTGTCTTCATTAACCCACATATATCCCCATCCTCGGCAGGAGATTGTCCATGGAATTCACCACATGCAACTGCAAGAATGGAAGTAATCAGAATAAATTATATACAATCATCTATATGTAACAAAAATGAAATTTTCTTGTGATGGTACCATCCCAATCATCTACACTCTGAAAGACGTCAACATCATCTTCCAAATATTCAACCGACATTTGTTTCTCCTTTGAAGTGCTTGAGCCATTCTCCTTCATTGAATCTACTTCATCATCATTTCCATCAACATAATCATCCTCATCGTTGTCCACATCACTCACAGACATTCTATCTGCGTCAGATATGCTACCATCTGCAGTGCTACTGGAGTTGTCAGATGCATTGTCTGTAACTTTTGAGGTAATATTTTGTTTCTTTCGACCAATAACTCTCTTTTTAATGTAGGTATCTATCAATTCACGGAAATCCTTCTCATAAGAAGATGGAGAAGATGTTCTACTATGCTTTACCTGCAAATAGCAGAGAGGAAGCTGTAAAAATCACTAAAGGAAATAAAACATGGATCATGTTGTAATCACAGACAACGAACAATAAGAAACACCTAAAAAACTTTTAAACCACTTTAAAAAACCAGACCAAAATAGAACTTCAACAATAATCCATTAGAAGGAGTTGCTCTGAACTCCCATCATGCCTAACAAATCAAATCCAGGTTAAATCACAGGATAAAAAAGGGGGAGATTACTGGAAACAAATACATCCCAGACATCATACTATGAATTACAGTACTTACAGAAAACCGAAGATTTGGCCGGAAAAATGAAGTGATTACTATCTTTGTTTCCTTTGACATGCAAAGTGACTCCAGAATGTCTTCACGAACACGAATCGTAGCAGTAGCAGTCAATGCCATGAGTGGTATATCAAATTTTAAGAATTCTAAATTGCAGGCACTGAAGTTCTCTCGCAATATAGACAATCGCCTAAAACATGCATGAGGAAACATATGTAAAAATCCTGATAAGAGACATATAATATAAGAACTAAATCACTAAGCTGGAAGGCCAAAGTAAATAAATAGATACATTTAAAAATTTATAGGCATAAAACATAAATTTATATACTTAAATATATATAACGGATCTCCTGCGTGACATTTTTTGCAACCGTCAATTGCACGTGTGACAATCATGAGTGGATGGCCAACAGTTGCAATCGGTGCAGTGCATGTACGAAGTTGCACGGGTAAGCATTCCTCTATGAATATGTATAATCAATAGATCAGAATAGTCTAACAACATACAGTGAGCGTTCATACAGGAAACGTAAACAACAATTCATGGGTGGAACCAATCAGTTGGAGAATTCTAGAACATATAGGGAGCATTAACCATAAAGAAGTTCAGCACTAACCATAAAGAAGTTCAGATAATAAGCAGATATGAACTTATAATAATCAATTTGGGTATTATAAGTAAAAAAATTTCTTATTTAATTACTAGGATTCGTCACACCTCCAGAGCATGTGCATAGTGAACATAATTGGACCAATGATTGTCATTTGGGACAACTCTAGGTACATTAATTCGTGATGTATCATTACGCATTTGCTACAAATAACTCTTACCACTTCTGTATTAGTGATATAGACGATAACCAAATTAAAGAAGGGAAAAAGAACAACCAAGTTGATCACAAGGGATAAAACAGACCTGTAGTCAGGTCGAAAATCATGGCCCCACTTTGAAACACAATGGACTTCATCAATTGCAAATAGTGCAATTCCACGATTTTCTGCAAGCCTCTGAAGTGGTTTAATCAGTCTGCAAGGCAGCATTTTATTCTTCAAAATCTTTACGCACGCCTTCTATGAAACTGATGTCAAATGGTTTAACAAATCTCTTACCTTAATACCGTCTCAGGGCAGACATATATTATCCCATACATGCCATTCATCGCTTTCTGTTCCACACTACTATCAGGTTGTCCAGAGCCAAGAAAGCAAGCTGACACTCCATGTTTTGCTAGTTTTAAGCATTGATCATGCATCAAGCTTATCAAGGGTGAAATCACAACCACAACCTTCCCTGTCAATAATGCTGGAATCTGAAAACACAGAGATTTCCCTGCAAAAAGGTAATTATTTCAAAACGTGTACGACCTATTAATGCAATTAATTCAACAGCCATGCTAGCAGACATAAATATAAGCAACATAAACATACCAGATCCCGTTGCAGCAAGAACAAGGCAGTCTTGGTGGGCTAACCATGCAGCCAAAGCTTCTTTTTGGAAACTTTTCAATGATGAATGTCCAAAATGCTTGTGTAAGAGTCTAGTGACTTCTTGTTCCCAATCCCCTCCAATTCCCAGCTCTTGTGGGCAATAGAATGGCATTATAGATGATTCTGATGAGGTTTTTAGATTATAACCCACGTCAGAAAGAGATTTCTTCTGTTCTTCCACAGGCCCAGGCAGTGCCTCTGATCCAGACAAGGATAAATCGGACACCACACTAGTCCTGCTTCGTTTGGGTCTACCTGTTGACTGGAGATGTTCTATTATGCTAGACTGCCGCATTTTTCCCAAAGAGCGTGTGGAGGCCAATTTTCTTTTGCCTAAAGGTTTTCTGCTGCTGGTGGGACAGTTAGAACTACTTGATGCACCCTTACTGTTTCTACTAGAGCCATTCAGAATAAACTCAACTGCGTTATCCAGTGATGGACCAACTTCCTTTATAGCTTCTTTAATAACAGAATATTCGAACCCCATTTCAGTCAGTTCTGCAACAACTTTATCAGAAGATGCAACGTTGCCATCCATGGTATGAGAGCTGTCTTCAAGACAAAAGCATTACCAATAAAAAAAAGGGTACAACTAAATAAAGCTAAAAGCAAATCCACTTGGGGGCTCACACTACTGATCCAAACTATGTATGCACTAACTGTGGGCATATTTCCTAATTTACACAAGTATAAAAATTTTGTTCATTCTAATGAGAAAAAGAGGTGTTATTTTATATGAATCTGGGATTATAGGAAATCACATAAAAGGAAGAGGGATTATCCTCGGATGGTAGCTGACGTGAAACCCTTATGCTTCACTTTGTTGCTGACCAAAAGTTAGGAAAACATAAGGAAATCAAGATTGTGATTATAAGATTTTTCTATATTTTGGGCCCTAGAAAAACACAAATCTTCGACTCAAATGAGCGCGGTAGACCGCACAATTAAATCGAGTTATTCATTTTTTGGGGACTAATACGATATAATTTTTTTTTTCTTTCATTTTCCTACATTTTCTCAGTAACCAATCAGAATATGTAGCAATAACATTCGTAGAAATTAAAACAGAAAACCAATGTATATACCTGCATACATGCATACAGGGGGGGATAACTCCATTATATTGGACCAAAATAACGAAAATAAATACAGAAATTGAGAGTGATAATGCAGTATATATATATATATATATATATATATAGATGTGTGATGACAATTTCTCACCTATTCGAGGCGATTCGGCAGCAACCGAACAATGAATTGGGCAGAATGAGCGAAATATTGAAAGGGAAAAAAACGAACCGGAAACCCTAGAATTGCAGAACTGAGTAGAAGATGGGAATAAACGAAGCTTTTACATCTGAAAATGCCTGTGCCGCGAGTCTGCCGGCGCGAAACTTAAAATTGAGAATTGAGATCACCTTTAAAAGAAAAAGGGCTTTTATTTTTATTTTTATTTTTGGAAAAATTATACTTTAGCCCTTCAAGTTTGACATATTTTTACTTTAACCCTTATAGTTTAAGAATTTAACTTTATCTTCTTTACACTTACCTGTGGATAGATTATTTGTCATTGATTTCATTGCTTAAAATGACATCGCTTGAAACAATTAAAGATTTTACTTTATCTTCTTCATTTACATGTGGATAAGCTATTTGCCATTGATTTTACTCATCTTCTTAATACAGCTGTATGCAATAAAGTATAATGACATCGCTTGAAACTATTAGGAGTATTGTATAGCAAAAGAACAATTGTGTGGAAATAAAGTGAAATAATCATTTTATTTTCTCATTATGATAAAATGAATTTATATCACCTCAAATCCAGATTTGAAAACAACCTAGGCAGGGGGAAGGGGGTACAAATCTTAAAGTTGGTAAGAGGATGCCCTCAGGCGTCTTCCCATGAGGTCTTCCCATTTTCTAATCTATTTCGTACATCCAATCTAAGGAATGCAACAAATTATCAAATTTTCACAATTTTTTTTCTCTTTCAAATTTATCATATTGAGCTATCTTACATGCAAGACCCATACGCATTAGTCAAAGTTAATGAATAATTGATGTGATTAGCACATGTTAGCAAAACTGGCAAAAGCATTTTTCTTTTTAAGAAGGAAAAAAATAATTCTAGGTAGTAACGTATGTTACTCACTTCCCTCAAGCCGTGACAAGTGGATACCACATAAGTTGGTGAATATTAATTGTGTTGGTATTTGGATCAGGTTTTGACCCGACTCACAACCCATAGGGCGTTCACACGGGTTAATTGGGATTAAAGGGTTATGTAACAGACGTTATGAGAATTCTTCCTAATCCCTTTTTCTCTTTGTTTCATCTACTCACTATAGCCATAGAATTTGGAGTGTAGATATTATTGAAGAGATTCTAATAGCCTTCTTTATTGACACGTGAATGCATCGTCAAAGTTTGTGATTGCATGGAGTTTATAACTCAAACACAAAAATCCGATTCGTTTCCATTGAGGTATTCCGTATACGCATATTCTTATAGTAAATTAACGAATTGAATGAAGAGCAATAAGATGCAAATCCGAAGCTCATTCCTCACCCCACCTCCCCTTTTTTTCTCTTCTGGGCTTGGTGCGAGCTCATCTCATTACCTACCAACTACAAGATGGAAAATTGGCTCCCTACAAACGTCTGATAAATGCCCTCAAATATGAAAGTTTGGACCAGCAAATTTTGAATTTTCGAATCACATATCAACTAAGATTAACAATTCCCAAAAACATTTACAATGCTCATGGCACTCTATTTGAATCTAAAGTCTCTCATTCTACATAAACATGAAGAATTAACGAGTGAAACTTTCTAGCTAACAGCTTCTTACATCAAAAGAAAGGAAAAAAAATAAACAGGGCAAAAAATTCATAATCTTCAAAACCCTCCTAGTTTCTACAACTCATCATTAGATTGTTCTTCATCTTCAGAACCAGAAGAACTTCCTCCACTCCTCTCATAAACTTGCTTTATCACTGGACTACATACTGCCTCCACCTCCTTCAACTTCTCTTCAAACTCATCCTTATCTGCATTCTGGTTATCGTCCAACCATTCGAGCGCCTCCTTCAATGCGCTCTCGATCTTCTCCTTATCGTCTGACTCAATCTTTTCCGCGAGCTTGTCTTTGTCGTTAATGGTGCTCTTCATGCTGTAAATGTAAGTTTCTAGCTTGTTTCTAGCATCAATCCTCTCTTTTATCCTCTTATCTTCTTCGGCAAACTCCTCAGCTTCCTTCACCATTCTGTCGATCTCTTCCTGGCTGAGCCGGCCCTTGTCGTTAGTGATGGTGATAGATTTTGCTTTCTTTGCTGCCTTGTCCTCTGCCCTTACATTCAGGATACCATTTGCATCAACCTCAAAGGTAACCTCAATTTGTGGCACTCCCCTGCAAGGAAAATTAATACAGATTGATAAAACCAGACATTTCCTATTTCATCTTCAAGCACAAATCATATAAATATTTTAGGTTGTTCCCACACCAAGATTTAGAAACTAAGAAGAATGGACATTTCCCAAAAGGTGCTGTGGCACACCTTAACACACCCCCTCCCTCTTCGCCTCATCAACATTCTTCTCCATCAACATTTTCATTTTTTGTCATATCTTCTCAACGAAGAATTAAACTAGAGTTTCCAGAAACTATTTAAGGGGATGCATCATATGTACAGAATTATGCATTTTATGGAGTAATGTCTATATTCAATTTTTTTATTTAAAAAAAAAAAAATTTGTTGTATTAGCCTGTCTGAATTTGCATGTTCAAGTCCCTACTTTTTTGGTAATTAGAAAGTACCATCTTAATCTTTAGCTTACCTTGGAGCAGGTGGAATGCCAGATAAGTCAAACCTTCCGAGCTCACGACAATCCTTCGTCAAGCTTCTTTCACCTTCATAGACCTGAAATTTGTACAAAAAAATTCAGCATCACATGAAACAAATTGTTTTGAAATAAGTTATATCGATCTGCATCCAACTTGCTTATACCTTTATTGACACTGTGTTCTGGTTGTCTTGGTATGTTGTGAAAGTCTGTGATTTCTTGGTAGGGATGACAGTGTTTCTTGGGATCAATTTGGTCATGACTCCACCAACCGTTTCAATTCCCAGACTCAATGGAGCAACATCAAGCAAAAGAATGCCTGCAGTAAAAAATAGAAAACAGGGAGAAATCCCATTAAATCTGAAATAAATGTGGCTGATAGCACACAACAAAGAAGGTAGAATCAATACCTTTAGTTTCTTCCCCGCCTTCGCCGCTGAGAATTCCACCTTGAACTGCAGCACCATAGGCAACAGCCTCATCTGGATTGATACCCTTGTTGGGTTCCTTCCCATCAAAAAATTCCTTCAGCAGCTGTTGTATCTTGGGAATACGAGTACTCCCACCAACAAGCACAATTTCATGAATATCCGTCTTCTTCAACCTTGCATCCTCCAACGCCTTCTGTACATGCCCCAATGTCTTCTTAAACAAGTCCATGCACAGCTCTTCAAATTTTGCCCTCGACAATGGCTCTGAGAAATCAACACCATCGATAAGCGACTCAATCTCAACTCGGACTTGGTGCTGGCTACTCAATGCTCTCTTAGCTCTCTCAACTTCCCTACGAAGCTTTTGGAGAGCCTTGTTGTCTTTGCTGATATCCTTATTGTACTTCTTTTTAATCAACTTGATGAAATAGTCCATCAATCTGTGATCAAAATCTTCACCTCCCAAGTGGGTGTCTCCACGGGTGGCAAGAACCTCAAATACACCATTATCAATAGCCAAGATGCTAACATCAAATGTACCACCACCCAGATCATAAACCAGAATGTTCAGATCTCCTCCCTTTTTGTCCAGACCATAGGCAATTGCCGCGGCAGTGGGTTCGTTGATTATCCGAGCCACATTGAGCCCAGCTATCACACCAGCATCCTTTGTGGCCTGCCTTTGTGCGTCATTGAAATAAGCTACAGAAAAAGTAAAACACAAACAAGACCATTAGGCAGTGAAATTCAAATAGAGAAGGATTACAACTACAAGCTCATCGTTGTCTGGGATTGTGATTGTACCTGGCACAGTGATGACGGCATCTTTGATCTTCTTCCCCAAATAAGACTCCGCTGTCTCCTTCATCTTCCCCAATATCATGGCACTGATTTCCTCAGGGCTAAACACCTTAGTCTCACCCTTCACCTTCACCTCTATATAAGGCTTCCCATCTTTGTTCACAACCTTGTAAGGCAAGAACTTTATATCTCTTTGAACCTCTGGATCATCAAACCTACCAAAAAAAACCAAGAACGACCCATGTGAATTCACACTCCAAATCACAAAAACCATGAACTATTTCAATTGAAAATACAAAGAAATTCATTACTTTCTTCCGATAAGACGCTTGACACCAAAGATGGTACGTTCTGGATTCATAGCCACTTGATTCTTTGCAGCCTCGCCGATCAGACGCTCTGTATCGGTGAATGCAACCCATGATGGAGTGATTCTGTTCCCTTGATCATTCGCTATAATCTCCACATGACCGTTTCGATACACACCCACACAAGAATAGGTAGTCCCTAGATCAATACCCGGTATCACTGTCCCAGGCTTTGAAGAATCCTCAGCTGCTAATGCTAACCCTAACAAAAATTCTTCAGACAAAAAAAAAAAAAAAAAAAAAAAAGGGTTAAAGGAAAAAAATTGAGACAAGTTCCAAGGAGTTGTAGCAAATCAAATACTGTTTTCTGAAAATTAAGTACACCCTGGTTTGTTGGTGAGGAAACTTAAGAAAAGTAAAAGAAAATATAGTTTGGATCCTCTGTTCTGTATTGTTCTGGTAATTGAAAACTAGTAAACTCAACTAAAATGAACCAAATGGTTCAATTAGGCTTAGTTGGGTACTTGATTGGAGGATTTTGTTTCCCGAGGTCCCAAATAACAAAAATTCAAACATTCACGATTTTAGTTTCTCTTCATTTCCCACATCTTCTTACTAACCAAACAGAACATGTGAAAGACGCCATTCTCAGAAAATTTCGACTTTTCAGTTCTCTGACTCTTATCTTGTTTTGGTTTCTGAAAAATAAAGAGATAAAATTTCGACTGAGCTGAATCAAATAATTGTATTGTGCTCGGTTTAGTATACATTTTCGTTTTCCCTAGTCTCAAACAAAAACAGAGACTCAAAACTTCTAGTTATGTTAGTTTTCCCAAATTTTCTCCTCAACTGAACAGAACACCAAAAGAAAATTCTGGGACAAGTACCGAGGTTTTTCTGCAAGTTAAAAACAAACCCACTATTGTATCCTAGATTTCGCTTATTCTCCCACATTTTCTCAGTAACCAACCAGAGCATCAAGAGAAAATTTTGAGACAATTTCCGAGGTTGTTCAGCGAATAAAAAACAAACCCAGTATAGTACCCGAGATTTCTTTCCTTTTCCCAACATTTTCTCACCATCCAAGCGGACCATTTTAAAGGAAAACAAAAGATGGAATCCAAAAAGCTTTACCAATATTTTCACATACCTGAAACGAAGATAAACAGAAACGCCAACGCTTTGTGCTTTGCCACCATTGTTTGTTGTCTTCTGAGCTTAACTCTATTGCTATCTGTAACACTGACGATGATTCGAAGGGGAGCGTCTGTGAAGTTCGAGAGGTGGAATTTATAGTTTCATTTCGGCGCTGTTCGGTTGTTCGTGCGCTAGAGTGTTCCGACGAATGGCGGTGGGCCATGTACTTTTTGCGGTGGCTGCCTCTGGGGTCTCTCCACGTAAAAAATCCAATGTGAGTTTGACACGTTGAGGACGTTGGGTCTACCTGTGACGTCGCGAACGTTCTTGAATTGTGAGGAAAGATGGGATGGAGGTCTTGCAGTTGGAGGGTTCTTTGGGGTGTGGACTTATAGCTGCTACAATCGATAGAGCAGTGTAGCGCTATAAAACGAACAAGCCCAATTGAAAGTAGGTTTTGAGATTTATGTTTTATTCGCGAATTTGAACAAATTTTTAAAATTTTACTTATTTAGGTTGAGTTTAAAAAGTTTAATTATTTGAAGTATTAATTAACCTATCGATCTAAGTGTTGATTAAGAAGAAAAAAAGAAAAAGAAAAAAAAAGATAATGCTACCTTATCCCACACTTTTCTTACACTTTACTCTATTATGTGCATTTGGAAAAATAAAGTTGCGAGATCTACTGATATGATTAAACTCTAAAAGTTGAAACCCTCTTAAATGCACATAATATGAAAAAGTGTGGGGCAATATAGCATTGCCAAAAAAAAAACAAACCTTATTGATCTGAGTAGTACATTAATTAAGTTTAGCTTGATAAATTAATGAGTTTAAATTTTAGAGTTTGAGTTTCCCTCGTTCGTCTTACAAGCATAAGAGAATCTTTTATGCAGTCAATCTCAGACAATTCCCAAATGGTTTGGCTTGCCTTCTATCCTTCTCATAAATGCGCCAAGGACTTGTTTGGTTGCTTAACTATTAAATAATTGTCATGCACTACAATTTTGTTTGCACCAATATGGGTTATTCAAAAATTCCAAATTAGAGAAGCAAGTGCATTATTAATTTTATTATTACACTTCAAAAAAAAAAAAAAAAAAAAAAGAAAAAGAAAAATGAAAAAAGAAAAGAAAAGTTCGTTAATTGTTGGGTTCGACTAGCTTGATGATGCAAAAACAAATATTCAGACACATAAATATTTGTTCAAGGTGGATTGACACCTAAATATGAAAATATGCCTTTGACATGTGGGCTAATTCTTAATTACAAACACATGTTTGCTTGTATGGGACTATGGGCATCCACTAATGCAAAAGTAACAACAATCAAGTAAGCATTTTTCCTTTTTCTATTTACATGACCCATCGGATTGAATGGTAAACCAAGGCAAAACATATTAGGGCCTCTTGTTTGGCAAGAGGTTTTTGGTTCAACTCTCATCACTCCCTTTCAAAACTACTTCCATGGATTTTGTCGTGTAATTACCCGGTGCATGTGAGATGGGGTGATTGCATGTGTTCAGGAGGATTAGTTAGATGTAAAGCATCTGCAACCTCCTGATATATAAACAATAAAAAAAGAAAAAAAAAGGCTAAACATATTAGAAAATATATATTGTGCCTTCCATAAAAAATAAAAAAGAAAGAATGTTGAAGTGCATTTTTAAAAGTTTAGACATTAGTTTACCAACACTAACCCACTAATCTAACACAATGTTAGTCCACAGACACATTTTATTGTCACTTAATATTCTACCTTGCACAAAAGCATGCATTAAACATTTTGAAAATTTGGGTCAGTGCTTAGCCCTTGTAATCTTATATTTCACCATTAGATCACTTCTCATTGTTAGGTTAAAGGAAGATTGCTGTGCGTGATGGTTTATGGATCCTGGCCATCAGTGTTATCTCTCATATCCCCAAGGTCCAAGTTGCTAGGCCCATATTTGAGGAACAGAGCAAAAGAGCATTGAATTCTCTCTCTAGGTGGGTCTTCCACGTTTATCGTAATTCGTAAAATGTTTTGTGTGCGCTTTCATCATTACTCTCTAAATGTTTGATAAATGGCTTGTAAGAGGCTTGCTTGGCTTGTTGATTCGTACTAGCGCATTCTTTGTGCATTTGTGTTGCTTTAATTCATGCATAGACCTTTGCGCTTGTGGCCCAACAGTGCTAAACCAAAAAGTATTTGTATGCCTCGGGATAACAATGTATATTGGGAATGGCATTGTCCTATTCTCATGCATATCACCGAGGCCATTACACAGTGTTTGGTCTTGCTAAGTGGAGTCCTATGAGGGGTGGGCTGGTTACAATCCTACATTTGTTATATGCATATATATCAAGTATATGTTCACACAAGTATATGTTGACATGCAGTACTTGATGGTGGGGGTTCTGGAAATCAGATTCTAATGTAGTGCCACAAATTCAGGATTTGCTATGTGCAACAGCTTCTTGAAACAAAGGTTAGTTTCAGTAATTATACTACTTTCAGTAATCGTCTAAATTAAAATGTAGTACCATGATTTCAAAATTTGTCAAGATTGCATTGCAATGCTGGGCCACGTGTATTAAGGCAAAGGTTGAACAATGACTACGGTTCAGAAAAAAAAAAAAAATCAAGTTTTGAATTGGCCCACAAGGGAATACACATTATGTCAACTTTTGAATATTTGTTTGTCTGTCTGCCGGAGATGTACTCATATTCACAAGAATTACAAATTTGGCTGAAGTTTCAGACACACACATGTATATGCATGTGTATATGCCTTCTCTCTTTCATTTCTTACAGACTCCGTTTTTTTATTGGTGTTTTGCACTACTTAGTGGTGGTCATAACCAAACAGGTCCATTAATGAAGGTAAATTTGGTAGGGAAAGATTAAAAGCATGGTATAATTATAAATTGTGCTTGACGAAGTACTTATGCGAATTTCAAGTTATGGCTATCTTTTCTTGTAGAAATAAGAGATTCGAATGAAAATTTGGATACTGGGTTTTGTTTGGTTGGACTGGGAAACTAGGAATATGGCTGCTGTTGTAGTTGGGTTGGTTCATTGTGAAAGCTTGGTTCATATTTGGTGTACGTGGAAACTATAATACCATGAAGAACCACATAATTTACTATTATTTGAGTAGTTCAATCTTTATCATTAATCACATTCTTATAGTTCTTCATTTTAATGGGAAAAGCTTCGATTCATATTAGGCTGATTGAAGATGTCATTGATTGTTATTAGAAAACATTTATGCAATCAGTTCAATCCAAACATTCCAAAATTCTACACAAAGCTTAGAAAAAAAGTTACACAGATGGAATGGTATCTTGCAAACATACCAAACCATCTTAATCTATCGGAATGGAGCTAGTGGATTCGGACTACTTGGGACTTTCAAGCTTCTAAGCTCTTTACACACGTGATCTAACATACCCAGAAAGTCTCTCACAATCACGAAAATCCGAAGTGGGTTGGCTTCATCTTTGCTCACATTTCCATGAAAATACTCTGTAATTTCTCTGACATGTAATAGGACTCTATCTTCATCTTCCTGCAACTCTTTAAGATTCTTCTGTGCATAATTTAGGAAAGATCTCATTGAGTGGACAAAATTCCCACTATTTTTCTCCATGTACAAGTCCTTTTGCACTAGATGCTGCAATTTAGCCATTCCATCCGACAGGTTTGAGACTGAACTTGCAAGAACATCCAAGTCTATTGTGGCCGTCTTCTTCACATTGCAGAGTTCAGTACTCAGACCAGAAACAAGATCCAGGCTTGTTTTTCTGTTATCTTCTTCTCTTTCTTCGACTGTTTTTCTTTTCAGATTGATTTTTTCTACAATGGTCTCTGACTCTCTAGTCCCTTCTGACCGAATCATTTCTTGGACAACAAAATGGAGTAAGGTAGTTTTTCCATCTGTTCCTTTTACGTCAGCGAGCTTAAGGAGTGCATCGAGCTTAAATGCTCTAGCACCTCCTCTTATTGTTCCAACATTCATTCTGTTTCCTGTTTTGAGCACGGCTTCTAGTAATTTCAGGAAGAGCCGGCTTGATCTGAGTTCCTTGCAGGCCTCCTACAGAAAAGAAGGAAGAAATCAATCATACAGGTAATGTTGGTTTTTAATTGAAGTTAGTGATCTATAGTTTGAAGCTTACCTCTAGCATTGAAAAAGACTTCCTGAGATGAACTACCTCATCTTCAAATGTGTCTCTATAAAGCATGGCTTCAATCCTCAGAAAGGCAAAAGGTATATTAAGCATCGCTTTGACAAATTTCTCTGCCGACCCCAGTTCATTGATGTCTCCGTCATAGCCAGAAAGCTTAGCCTCTTCTTCCTTAGTCGGTACCATCTTCACCAACGCCTCTAATTGTTGTAAACGCAAACCATTCCCTGCTCGTTGAAGATTATTCACAGTTAGAAAAAATTATTGAAAGATTGTGTTCATGTGTGTGTGCATGTGTTGAGAGAGAGAAAAAGAGGGGGGGAGGCAGGGTGGGGAGGGGAAGGGAATGAGAATGAATTTTGATAGGTTGTTTACTAAATAAATGCAGACAATATTGTTTGGTAATATGTAATTCAAAATGGATAATTTGGTTTCTTTAACCAAATGTCAAAATGGTTGGCAATTCATTGCTGTTTGCGTTGTTCCAACTACTGCATTCTAAAAATACAAAACAAACGGGCCTTTGATTATGATTATTTTTGTAATTATCAAAGGTTTAGGATTTATACCTTGTAGTAGTGCATCACAGACTTGCTCTGCAGTCGCATTTAAGGCTTTTGAGAGTATAGTTATGTTCTGTAATCTCTTGGGTTCAAGTACAT
This sequence comes from Liquidambar formosana, assembly GCA_039720395.1. Classification (NCBI taxonomy): domain Eukaryota; kingdom Viridiplantae; phylum Streptophyta; class Magnoliopsida; order Saxifragales; family Altingiaceae; genus Liquidambar; species Liquidambar formosana. The sequence continues at coordinate 52,303,184 of CM077820.1, read as the reverse complement.
GCTTGCTTGGGGAAGGGCTCTTGCTTTTTCCTTCATCATTCTTCATTGAACCTTGAAGATTGTATCCAAAAAGCGATTCGATCATTTCCTCATCCAATCTGTTCGACGTGTCATAAATTGTTTAAATCCATACAAAAAGAGAGGAAGAGTAAATTGAAACCATGAAAACAATGTGACTTACTCAAATGAGCTTGATCTAAGCTTGTCCCACACCATAGAACAATCCGGGGCGGCCCTAACTTTGTCCCAATGAAGTGGTTTCAGTTTTGGCAATGGAGCTCCATCTTTGCCCATTGGCATAAATTGAGGAATCAGTGATGGTGGAGGTGGTGGGGTTTTGACAGAGTTGCTATTTCCTTTCAAAAATGGAGGTGGGGGCGGTGGAGGAATTCCCACTGGAGTTTGTGGAGGCTTAGGGTCAGGTTTACAAGGTGAAGAAGGCAAGTCTCTTTGAGGTGTTTGGTTTGATCCTGAAGAAGAGTCTGAATTCCTAGGAGATGAAAAATTTGGCAATGTAGAACATGAAGCTCTAGCCGTAATTCGAGTTGAACAAGAAGAAGAATGAGGAGGAGGAAAGTGTACACATGGGGGTGGAGGAGGTGGCGGTGGTGGAGATGGTGCCGCCAGAATTTTTCGTTTTGGAGGACTTGACTGTAAATCCAAGGCCGGGGTTGTGGGTGGAATTGGCAAGTTTACAGAAGAGGCCAGAGTTGAGGGTGGGTCTTGTAAGACATTTGGAGAGAAAATTTCCAATGTGTCACCAAGACTAGCCGATGAAGCATTGGAAAGCCGGGCATTGGATGAATGTGAATGACAGAAAGAATGGAATGATTCATCATCAGAAGAATGAGACTCAACAGGAATTATTCTGTCGCAGGAAGAAGAGTTACCACCGTCTGATTCATATTTCATTGATTCTGCACTTTCGTGGACAGACATGATTTCCCTAGTGGAAGAACTACTAACATTGTCAAATTCTGTTCTTATTGCTTCTGGGTCTGATTCTTCCTTCTTGTGCAATGTACAATTTGACGAGTTTTGATTCGATGATGCATTCACGATTTCGGAATTTTGTTTAAGACTAGAAGCATGTTGGTCTAAATCTATTCCTAATGTATTCAGATAAAAAAGATCAATGCCTGGATTGAAGCTTACCTTGCTCACTGAATTCTCAGAATTTACATACTTTGATCTACCTCTGGTCCCTCTTTTAGTGGTGAATGTTGATGTTGTTCTTGCAGATCTCTTTCGATGTTTTCTGAATTTTCTGCAGACCCAGATGAACCCGAGGACACAAAGTATGAAGGTAACTCCAGCAGAGACAAGAGCTGCTACTATAATTTTTTTTACTCTACCTTTATTTGTATCCTTTTTGTGAATATTGTGTGGTGGTGGAACTGGACTTGGACGAGGTGGTGATGGAGGATGGGAATGTACGTGGATAGGCAGCACTGGAGCAGGAGCTGGAGCTTCAGCTTCAATGGTGGGTGTTGGAGAAGGTGATGGTGACCCTGACCCATACACAGAATCACCACTTTGTGGACCTTTTTTGGGGCTCTTCAATCCAAGCAGAACTCTGAACTTTTCCAAGATCAAAGCTTCCTTTTCTTCTTTCTCATCCTCTCCTGAAACTTTCTCTATATGATTTACTGTACCATCTCTTTTGTCCTCCATGAAGTACAGCTCTTGTAGGCCACGGACATTGAAATTCTCTGGTGCATTCAATGAAGCATCAGCAGCAATCAAAATGTGGGTATTGTGTAATGATATGAGCATGAAGATGATGAGGATCATGTGGAGAATCTCAGTACCATAACCCATGATGTTCTGCAACCCAAAATCATCAAGAAATCAACCAAACTTTCTGCTTATAAATCTGGCTTCATTCTTTTTTTGTTGAGAAAAGCTATTTTAGGTGGGGTGTGGGTGATGTGTAGGGAAGAAGATCTATTCCTACTGCAGAGACTCTTTAATGCTACTCCAAGGAACCCCTGAACTTGGCAGGTTGTAGTTGTACTGGGCCTCCTTTACTTGCTCTATTCATTTACTCTTATCTCTTCTCACCTCCATTAATTCCCTCTGCAGTACACTATTACTATGTATCTCAGCTTGTCTTTGTTTATCTCTCTCTCTCTCTCTCTCTATATATATATATATATATATACATATATAGAGGCGATCCTATCAGCACGTGCTAATATAAGTTACATCAGTACTATGCATTGGGAGTTGTACCCCTTGCATTGATTCAATTCCTCTCATATCTCACTAATGCACAAGGTACAACTCCCAATGCAGGTTTTGATATAAGTTATATCAGCACGTGCTTACCTGATCATCATCTTATATATATATATATACTAGTAGAAACCCGCGCGATGCGCGGGAATCGCAAATAAATATCAAGACTACCAATAGTTTAGTAATCTAGAATTTAGGCCAACATGTCTTTCTGTATGATTCAACTGTTTGCATCCCTACTTATGAAGCAGTGTGTGTCCATTTTCCCATTGATTGCCTTGAACAATCACGTTGTCCCATTTTTTACTTTTTATTTTTTGTTCTCTTTTAGGGGTGTTATAAGAAGTTGAGTATTAGTAACAACCCCTAATTATTAAAGACAAAATCTAAATGAGTATAATTCGAATCAGAAAACTATTGGAAAAAAATATTTAATTCTTGATTAAATATGCTGTCAAATACGCTTGGAAAACTCATAAAATAAAACAATTGCTTATCTATAACAAATCGAGCACTCAAGATTATCCTCTTACATGTCCCGGCAAAGTGCTATGAATTTATTTTGACAACTAATGAAAAAATAACTTCACAAGATCCCATGATTACTATGACTATTGGTTATTTGAATGTTAAAAGCAAATGCTTAATGCAATTGGATGGGTGGTTCATGTAGCTGCTTATAAAGTGTTGCATGTGTCCTGGGAAATATTAAAAACCAAGTGTAGTTGGATGGGGTCTTTCTTCCCTTTATATCTGCAAAGAAGCTCACCATAATCACTTCTTTTACATACTTTTGTCTTCTATACGCTTCTCTCTATATGTGTGTGTATTGTATATATGCACTAGGTTTGTCCTGCCTGCTAATGCTTGCATCTAACTATTTAGCCCGTCATGGACGAGGCCTCCCCTTATGTGAAGACCTATAGGAGGGATAGATGATTCTTGAAATGGTCTAACAACCAAAAGTATGTGTAAGTATACTTTTTCTTTCTCTTTTATCAGTAGTTTCCACAGCAACCCCTTTTCTCCACCATGGCCCTCCCTCATCTCCACAACTCCACTGTTCATCTCTCATCTCTTTTCGCAGTTTAATGTAAGCATACTATAAATGAATCACAATAAATTTGAAATTACTGAATATCCAACCTGCAGAACATACTGCCAAATTAAAAATCCAGAATTGGGTTTTAATAGTTTCTTTGCTTTAAATTTTATTTGATTTGAAGGGTTTTTTTTCCCCACTAAAAGAAAAAATTCAAACAATCAAATCATGTGTTTCCTAATAAAGAAGGTATGCAATTTAAGGTTCAATATCACCAAATTTACGCTAAAAAGAAAACATATCCATGAAGACAAGTCCCTCAATTCTATAAGCCAGTGATGACACCCATGGGCAAAAGCCAATTCTCCGAGTAAAACAATCATGAAATTGTGGTGTAGGAAAGCTATCTAATAAGCCTCCAAACTATAATGAAAATTTTAGCTTCTGTAAAAATGAGATTTCCATGTTTTCTTCACAGCTTTAGCAACCACAAGCCAATTGCATCACTGTGAACTGAAAATAAAACAAAAGCAGTGTATGCAATATAAGAGTAAACCTGTTGCAGGCTAAGTCCTCTCTTTAATAAAAACACTGTGTTCATATGAGCTCTTCAACTGAACTTTCAAATTGAAACTTATGTGATTCCAGAATTATCCTCAAGTATGACACTTTGACAAGGACACGATAGAGATGGGGAATTGAGAACCTACTCGCAATTAAAATAAATAAAATTGTGGCATTGATAGTATAACTTACCATATTTTTTTGGCCAAGTGATAGAAAGACCATCTGGAAGTTAGAAGCCTAGATTGGCCACCAAAAACCTGTATTTGGAGAGCTTTAGCAGTCACTAAGTATTGTGAATTATTAAATTGCAGACAATAAAAGGATTTTAAAAAATCATAATATATCACATTGAAAACTCAGAGAGCGCGTGTCAAATTGATTACCAAGTACTCCTGCCAATGGTTTGTGACTGACCAAATCAAGTTTATTGAAGCCTCCGTAGTGGAAAAAGTTTAATTAAAGCATTAATTCTTTCACGGCCCTTGGTAAAAGTATGGGCATTGTTGGAAATAGAGCCAAATGGGACTTCCTAGAATTGACATCCAGCTATTATAGTGGCATCTATAGTGGCAGCGATGAGAATGCCAGAGCAAGAGATGATAATGGAATGCCTCTAACCTCTTCTAGGCTTCTCAACCTATGCGTTGATCTCATCAATTGCTTGAAATTGTCCCGGTGGCCTTAGCTATCCTCTTACTCCTGTATATGTGAATCTTAAATGAGTATTAGAACACAAAATTCTTGTAAAAAATTATTTTGTACCAGCTCATATTGCTTCAGGCCTATCCCAACCTATATATGTTTGTGCCTATTCATTAGTATTTTTTATCAAAACCACTGTTACTTACTCCCAACATACACTTGCTACCCTCGTCACCCTGCACATTTTCTCTTATGATGTCTGATTATATCATGTCATCATACCTTATGTCATAATATATCACATTGAAAACTCAATTAAAGAAAAGAGGGAAAGCAAAAACAAAAACAGAGTGTTGCATTTGGGTTTATCATCAAAGGATTACCTGAGAGTGAGATGGCCGGCATCAGTCTGGAGGTTATATCACTATGTATAAGTGTGTAATTTCCTTGAAACTTCGCTGGGCAGTAGTTATAATCCATTCCCAAGAACATAACCTTCAACTTTGATGCTTCAAATATCACAAATTCAATCCAATCAGACTGTTTCTTTAAAATTACATATAAAATTAACCTTCTAGATCACTTCAATGCAAAGCATAAAAGAAAACAAAAGCTAACAGGGACAACCAAAAGGCAATGTATGCACTCACCGTGCAAATTGAAGGCAACTCCAATTCCCTACAGGTGGGGATGTGTGTGGTAAGAATTTGAGGGAGAGTGAGGACATGTGTGATAAGAATTTGGGGGAGAGAGAGAATCCCTGTGGCAGAGAAACAGAGAAAAGACCGGGATGGGAGGAACTCCAATTTTGAAATTTGAGTGAGAGAGAGCCTGGACCCCTTCATCGGTAGTTTTGTCTCTCTTCTTTCCTCTTCCTATTCTCTCCCCTCTCTTCAATTTTTCTTTGCCCCTCTCCTCTCCTTCGTTCATTCACTTCAGCCATGGAAGACTTCCCAAGTTTCCATGGCTCCGCTCCTTTTTAAAAACAAAAAATAATTTATTTTCCTATACTCAAAACCCACAAATTGGGATAATAAAAATAAAAATTAAAAAAACCCACAAATTGGGTCTCATAATCTCATGAAAGGATACCAACACAGGAAGAAAAGAAGGAAAAAAAAAAAAAGAATAGATACCATGAGCTCATAGATGTTGAATCCAAATCTCGATAAAGTTGGTTATTTGATATCTTATCAAAAAACAAAATTCCTATAGAAATAGCAGTGAGAAAAATCCTATCTCCACTTAATCATAGTCAAAAGACTAAGAAGGATCCAAAATCCTATCTCCATTTCGATCAGCCTCATAATAAGCTCTTTTGCTATAATTTACCTGAAAAGGAAGAGAATAATTGTTAGAAAAGATAAATGAAAGGGGGAAAAACATGAACCAATCAAAAAATAATTAATATGTATAAACTAAACTATCCTTAGAAAAGATAAGGGTAGATAAGAAAATAGCACTTTGGGATGACAACACATACTTTCGCCAAATAAAGAAGCAAACTCGAATATTTAAAGATACAAAAGCTCCTGACATGGATTTTTTTATCTTCTCACTTAATCCCTATGCTACTCTTTAAAAATGGAAAAAAGGCAATTAGCCAATGTTATTCCAGCTAAGCAAGGTCCTAAGAGGGATGAGCATGAGCTTGAGCTCAATACAGTCCTGACATTTATTTTCTAAATACAAAGTGGTTACTCGCAAGAATAAACCTGTCACATTCGTGCTTGGCTCAAGAAAAGCATGCCGTAGTTCAATAATTTTAGTTCACTCTACAATGCAATGCACATAATACTTCAAATATTTTTAGTAATATTATCCCCATGCCTACTAAGGTATCAATTGAAGGACAAAATCAAAGTCAATATATAGAAAAAAAAATTCAATTTTTATACCTCAAGTGAATTCATGAATGTAGAGTATAAATATGAGATTAAAATAAAATCGCTATAAGTGACATGCCTTCTCAATGGAGCCCTCTTAAATGGAATCTACTGCATATAGTATTAAGGTGCAAAAATCAATTTAACCATAGCCTAATTTGAACCCTCTTAGACCCAGTTCTTATAAATTGCTCTTTGCAATGCGCATATAGACCTTTACCAAAAGAGAAAAAAAACACCATCTATACAAAAAATATTTGATATCAATCAAAAGATGTACTAAATCAAAGATGGATCACCCACTATAGAGAAGAGGCATGGCCTTAACCAAGAGGAACCCCACCCCCCACTCCAACTAAAATCGATAACTCGGAAACATTTATTGACCTCCACCTCGCTTGATATAGCCAAACTAAGTTAGTCAGCGAATTCTTAATAATAAAAAAAACAAAAATTCAGCAACTCAGCACATTCAATGAGAAACCTCTATTTTTTACACTATTAGAGACAAACCATAAGAAAAGTGTAATAATTATACAACTTGAATGGCTTAAAGCTTATCTCATTTTATGTTAGTTAAGTATGAATCCATTCTTCCTGTCCTCTCTCTCCCTATCATGTGCAGGCACACACACACAATCTTGGAGTGTGAACTTGAAACAGCAACTTTTGCAAATGATGGTGATTAAATAAAGAAAAGTTCTAACAAAGTTCTCTTTCAATGATGTATCTAACACAGATTTAACAAAAATTAAGAATGATGTATCTACACAGCCACGTTTAGGGTAATTATAAACCTCAATGTCAAAGGGGTCAAGGTTTGGTAGGGAAGAAGATAAAAGAAGAGATTTGAAAAAATCTCTTTTACTAACTGGTAAAAGCTATGTGCTCTCATGGTTTTACCAGTAGGCACATTATTAAAAATTTGGAATTAGGAAAATGTATTTGGGATCAATGGGATTTTCCATAAAATAATCCTATTTTTGCATTGTCACTAAGCATATAAATTGCATTTTTTCACATTGAAAATTAAGACAGAAAATTCACTTACTGGCCCACCCCCAAGATGCTCTTTCATATTTTCTGATATCTTCTCTCTTCCTTCCCATCCTGCAGATGCAAAGTAGAAAGAGAAAGTGGAGAGAACTAACCAAATAGTAACAATTTTTTTATTAAAAAAAAAAAAAAAAGGTAAACAAATAAATGGCCAAGCAAGGTTCTATTATGATGACCTCGCAATGTGAGGGTTGAAATCAAGGAGAGGTGAGTACAGGTGTGATGTGTGGGTTGAGAGGGAGTGAGAGATAAGGGATCAATTAAAATGGGTGTGAAAGACCCAAGAGAGAGAAGGATAGACAGATAGATAGATGAATCAAACAGGTTGTATCCTAAAATTGGGTAAGTGAAACTGCAGTGGCTTTATTACGAAACAAAGAGATACAAATTGAAAGAACCTATCATAGTATGCAATAACAGTAGCTTACCTTTGTGTAGGTGAAAGGTTGGCTATACTCAAATGAGTATGATCGACAGACCTGTATAAGTCAAATAACAAAGTACAATGAACAGCAAAAAGGTTAAAATAAAATTCAAGTAAACAAAAAAATAATCAAGCCACATATACAGCAGAAATTACTATCCTTGTGTATTGTATTTACCAATTCAAAAGAATACACATCACATTTATATATAGAATAGATGACGAAAAGGTTTCCATACAAAAAATTTCATTCACAATGGACCTGACAATAAACCATACACTAATCCCCAAAACCAAAAGACAACCAAAATGGTATATATATGGACCAAAAAAAAGCAAAAACAAAAACAAAAACCAAAAAGTGATCACTGGAACATCAGCCAGTCTCCAGTTGAGATCATATCATTCAGCAACCACCTGTGAAATGAAGATCAATTAGCAGTTGGTTTTTGGTACTCCCAAATGGTGAATAACATCCAACTCATAATATCTACATACCATTGGTTTGATCTTTGAGAGTGTCTTCTAATTGTTTTCCAGCAACATCAGCCATATACCTAAGAAAATAAAATATTGCATGCGTAAATATACTATTAGGAAAAGCATTGTCAAATGTAATTTATTAAGTTGGAGATTAGCATAATAGAAAATATAGGATTTGAAAATAAATAACATACTTCGTGACAGCAGTACACATTAACTTATATTTCTTCGCATGCTTTTTTTTACGACGCCTAAAAAACTGCAAGACACGGTATAAATAATATTAAGTTGCTTGTAAGCAATTCTACATTATATAGGTTGTCATCAAAATGTCACCTTTGCAATATAGCGAGCGTCTCTTCTTTTTTTGGTCGAATTTTTAACATTATCTCTACACCAAAGTTTGAGAAGTGGTTAGCACATGGTGTGTACATCATGAAGTACGACTCATCTATTTTTTTTTTCTTTAAATAAAAATAGATATCTATTCAATACTTTACATTTAAAGGCATAAATATTAATGAGGTTAGGTAGCTTACACATCCTTTTCAGCCATTAATCGATCCCACTCCCTCTTCACCAATTTCTTAATTTGTGTGTTATCAGCTTTGACAATGCACTTCCAACCAGGACTAAAAACTGGAAATCGTCTAACCTGAAATATTTGTATTGTTTTGTTTATTTTTCTTGTAATAAATGAAACTTAACATTATATTGAGTTGATAAAGTAGTAAATGTCACAATATTCAAAACAATCATAAGTCATTATATTGTTTTGGAAATACCTTTTCATCCTTTTCCATATGAACGGGCAAGGGTTGATGTTCTTGAAATTTTTCCCATAGTTGGTGTGGCTCCAGGTGTTGCATCATTCCTGTTAAATCAATATAATGTTACATTTTCCATATGAAGTCTAACCCAATTTCACTACATGGAGCTTAACATTCCAAAACAACTACTTTACCACTTGGGATTGTCACATATATTTTAATCATCAAGAAAGACACAAAACCCTTTCGATCAATAAAAAGAAAACAAATTTTAAACTTCAAGAAAGCAAGTACACTAATAACAATAGTGTAAATCTCGCTAGTTGAATAACGCGTACGCACACATAAATAGAGAGAGAGAAAGAGAGACTATGCATACATGGATAAAAGACCAGAGGGGTTTTGATCAATTTTGAAGGCAGCCTTTCTCGATCTACAAAACCTATTATAACTGCATATCACCAAACTCAATCAATAGGCCATTATAGATGGAGAGAAAAAAAAAAAAAAGGCAGAGTTTGTAACTTACCATTAAAATTTAATGAGGTCCCATGTTAACTATAGGCATTCTAAGCAAATAGTTCGACACACTTGACTACATAATGCCCGAAAATCGATGAAAGGGAAAGTAATGCCATATTTGGACAGAATACAATAGCAATTCAAAAACATCCATTAAACATTAAAAATTGATATTCTTTGGTACTATATTTCATCAGTTATAAAGTATACACAAGTCACAACCATACAATTACAATTGATGACCAAAAAGTTGTCATACAAAAAATGTCATCAACAATAGCTAAGATGATTAACCATTGACTAATCCCAATTCCAAAAAACAACTATAAAAGGTATGTAGAGACACAAAAAGTGATTGTTTGGGTTAGTAGCCAATTTCTAGGCTGAGATCATCTCATTCACCAACAACCTGTAAAATGAAAATCTATTAGCAGGTTGTGTATGATATGCTTAAATAGAGGATAATATCCAACTCACAATAAATACCTACAATTTACCTTGAAAGTGGGTAGTAAATCATTTGGTAGCTTGAATTTTTGTCACCATGTTATGCTCCACCTCATCCAATGCTCGCAATAATATCATATCTTCATTCTGCTCCACTTCATCCAATGCTGCTGACAATATTATATCATCTTCAACTTCTTCTAAAACTTTAACCAATGTAGTTAAATCAGGAGGATGTTCTGCACAAATGGTCTTGGACACTACATGTGGCCAAGATCGTGGCAAAGTATTGACGACAGCTTCAACAAAAATAGAAAAATCAACGATGTATCCCCTTTTTTGCAACTCTTGCCATAAGTCATATTTGCACATAATATGGCAAGAAACAGAAGAAGTTGAAATCATCTCTTTTTTGAGAAATTCTACCCACATAGGATCATACATGCGCTCCTCTTTCTCCAAAAAAACCAATAAATCTTTCATGCCCACATTCTCTTTTTCCATTACTCGCCGTATAGTTTTTATTGGCCACGAAGGGGGGAGGGTGCTCACAATCGCATGAGTCAAAATAGAAAGGTGTAGACTGAAACCTCCTGCACTAAGCCTGTTGTATATATCTTGTTTACCGAGCACGTGATCTCGCACAGTTGAATTTAGAGGCATTCGATCCGTCTCTAATGCTATCCACAAAGGGTGCACATCACGCTCTTTTTCTTCCAACAGCATCACTAACTCTATAGCAGAAGAAGGATTGTGTTCTTGGAGCACGCTACCCTTCACTGTATCCCAACTTGACGGCAATGTCTTCAAAATTGTATCCATTAAATATTGGTCAGGCACTTTGTATCCAAATTCCCGCAAAGTCCAGCCCATTCGAATTTTTTTAAAGCCATGCTTTCTAACTGGGGTCCCTTCCCTTAGACATTTGCACTCAAGCATTTTGAACATTCTCCTTATTTCTAAACGTGCACTACGACGAAGATTAATGGGAGGACGCATATCTAACTGTTGAAGAAAAGACAACACAAAAATTGGTTAAAGAAGGAAAACATATTGTTTTCAATTCAATGGTGTAAAATTAACACCTAAAGTTATAAATTAGGAGAGAAAAATTATAAGTCATGTTTCCCATTCAATAGGAAACAATGAAATCAAATTTAGAATATAAAAGTTCAATTCCCAAAACTATTGACACAAAGGTAAAACGTTTGACACAAAGATAAGAAAAATGGGACGCATTTCAGAACTCACAGTTTATAAATCCTTGCATAACAGTTGTAAACAATTAGAATTGTAGTGTGCATAATGATTAATTAATGGACGATGTGTATACATGAAAACTGAAGAAAGTAAACCCAAAAAATTGGTATAAACATTTATCTAGTCATCGCGACAAAAATACGAAACAATAACATACGACAAATATCAAAGCAGACTCCATACAAAACCTTTAATGAAGGAAGGATAATGAACTAATGCAGTTGGAGTGTATAACGATACCACATAATCACTCCGGAATATTGTTAAAGACTTCTCTATACACCACATTTTGTGTGAAATCATTTGGAAGCCCTTTTTTATTCACTATCAAAACCTTCAAACCGGATGGGGAGGTGACACGCGATATTGCCACATACAGTTGGCCATGAGTGAAAACGGGGTTAGGAAGATATAGACCAACCCTCGTCAAAGTTTGGCCTTGACTCTTATTAATAGTCATTGCGAATGCTAGTTTTACAGGAAATTGCCTTCTTTTCAGCATGAATGGCCAATGGGTGGTAGAAGGTGACAGCTCAATACGCGGAATGAGTACTGTCCCATCCATATTAGAACCTGTAATTGCTCTAGCCTCAATAACTCGATCTCCCAGCTTATGAATTATTAAGCGAGTTCCATTACATAAGCCCATAGATTGATTGATGTTTCTCAGAAGCACGATTGGTGCTCCAACTTTTAACTGCAAACAATGGGCTGGAAGTCCGGGAAAATTTAGTGAGTGCAACAACTCAGGAGGATTCATGTCTTGTTCAAGGTCACCATTCTCAGTTGGGCACAGTCTATCCGCACTATTATATGTACGAACATCTCCTGGTAGCATTGACAACATAATTGAGTTTAATTCATCCACATCACTGTTCTTGGGTGCAAGAATACTGCGTTCTTTCATATAAGTATAGTCCATGTACATATTACACAAATTAGGATAAACTGCATCAATTAATCGATGTAAGCCACGATCATCATTTTTTATTAAAAATTCATCCGGGATCCTTATCCAGTCGGGATCAGACCCTTGAACAAAAGAGGTCCCATGAGCTTTTCCATCACCAACCAATTTCACCCAATTAGCAAAATTATGTAGCTGAAGACGTGTCTGCTCAGAAATATCTTGTGCCATAAGCCGCATATTAGTCTTCAAATGCAAAACTTGACAATCACTCCAGATGGTTCTTGACTTCTGTAATGAAGCGGCCACTGTTTTTTCCCGCCCACCTTTTGGGACAACCGGCAATATTTGTCTAAAATCACCTCCAAGCACAAATAGTTTTCCGCCAAACACCTTATCGCATTTTAATATATCTTTAAACGTGCGATCTACAGCCTCAAATGCATAACGACTCATCATTGGTGCTTCATCCCAAATAACCAGTGATGCCTCATGAATCAAATTTGCCAAGTCCGATCGTTGGCTAATGGAACAACATGATGCTGCGTCAGGGCTAAGGGGAATCTTAAAACGTGAATGTGCAGTCCTTCCTCCGGGAAGGAGCAAAGCTGCAATGCCCGATGAAGCAACAGAAAGAACAATTTTTTGTTCAGATCTAAATTTTGCAATTATCGTCCGCCATAAATATGTCTTTCCAGTTCCACCACTACCATAAATGAAGAATGGCCCCCCTTCTTGTCTGGTGTGTGCAGTCATGATGGCATCAAATATTTGCAACTGGTCACTATTTAAACCAGCATGCAACGATTCAAACATATGCTTCTCTCTAATGCTATCATAATCAAGTTCTTCCCTTATGAGTCTATTTGTGATGACATTAACCATATGGGAAGACGGCAACGGCATGTGTGGAAAATCCTTAAGGGACCTGCCATTCCTGTTTAAGATTTGCTCAATTTCATGCAATCCTAAATTCCTCAACTCTTCTTCGTCAAGATGTACCTCATTGTCACCAATATGCCTTCTAATTCTGATTTGCAAGTCATCAGTGAGGTCATTCCAATGATTTTCCCATAATTCATGTGGGCTTGTAACTTCTGAGAACATCAACATAGAACAGAACATATTACGAAGCTGTAATCCGGATGCCCAAATCGATGCTTCCGCTAGTGCTTCATGCCATTCATTGTCATCATCGAGAAGACCAAGCGCCAAGCATGCTTCTTTAAAAGTTTGATGCACAACTCCATTGACTGTTCTAATGTCCTCGTAACATGTTGCTCCCCTAACTTTATTAAGTAACATTCGTAAATAATAACGTTCCCCTGAGGTTGGATGAGCACAAAGAAGCCTACCAATTACCTTTCTTTGCTTTCTCTCTGTCCACTTCTTCTGCTTTCGATCCCATACCCATGAACCAGGAAAGTCAGCATAGGTTAGCACTCGTGCCTCCGGATGGTTTCGATTTGCTTCAAACCATTTTGTAAACATTGTATCTTGAACCCCGGGCCGTTCAACAACTGACTGGACGTTGGCTGCCTCAGGGAAAACAATGAATTGTTCACCTGATAAATGATATTGTAGTCGCTCGACGGACGGATACTGTTGTTGCAAATCAAAGTCAAATATCCGCCAGCATGATTCAATAGCAGATATATATCGACAATCAAGATACTGCTTAACCTCATCAACATCTTTATAACGTTGTTGCCCAACATTACCAGGTGGTAAAACATTTTCCTCCACAACAGCTGTTGCACAATCGACACCTTTGTGCATATATTTGTACAAATACTTAATAAGTTTAGTTTGTGCACAACGTTCAATGTTTATGTGTGCATCGTACCGCACAAGGAGATCACGATTGTAAGGAATGACCCACCGGTTGTCAATGGTTCGTCCATTTACAACTATTTTGTTCACATTAACCGGGCGTCTATACTTAACGAAGCCATTTTCATCTATAGTTGTTTGATTGCAAAACTCCTTTGGATAATGTTTCGAGCATTTCCCGTTCACCATGCACGGAGCATTAGGATTTTCAACACCACATGGGCCATGTATCATACACTTAATTACAGTCTCATATGCCAACGGGTCTTCTCTCTGGTCAGGAATCTCAGCACAAATAACATCATCAATGTCCTCGACTGTAACTGGCTTATCAGCCGCCGCCAATGTTAGTAGAATGTGAGCATGGGGCAGTCCTCGCTTTTGAAATTCTATGACATGGATATCTATTTGGTTACAGAAGATGCGTTAGTGAATTAGTATTTAATTTTTTATATTGTTAGCCAACAATCTATTAGAAATAACATTACAACATAATTTAACAGTAAATTTGAAAGAAAATTACCTGCAACTACTCTACCCAAAAAAGATTTCTTCTTAAAATCACTCATCAGTTGTCTATGCTTAATTCGAAAGACCCTTGCAACTATGTCAGGCCTGTCGTCTACACGTTGACCAGGTATCCTTGAAAGCTCATGTTGGATTTCTTTCCAATTGGGGTTGCAGGTGAAGGTAATGAAAAAATCAGGAGGCCCCATTGCTCGACATATCGCCATAGCATCTTGATAATGTTGAACCATATTACGTGGCCCCCCTGTAAACGATGAAGGCAATACAAATCGCCTTCCCACTGCTGATGCATCAAGATCGCCAGTAGTAACTGCATCTTGCAAACCCCTATACAAATCCGAACGCAACCTATCTTGGTTGAGCTTCACATAAGTAAGCCTATGTTGTTCTATAGCAGCATAGCAATCCACAACAAACTGCTGAAACAAACGTCCGCCTTGTAAAATCGTTTTACCTTCACCATCACGGTGTTGCAATCTGAATGCATAGAATTGTCTCATCGACACACCCTCTCGACTATTGCTTGACCCAGGAGCGAAGGGTATACACCTACACCACCCATCTGTCCCTAATGGAAAAAGTATCGGATATTGGAGAGGCATGTACGATGGGTGCGTTTCATCAATTCTCTGCAAGGTCCCGTCTGATTTACAAACAACAATATCTCTATTTCCCACATCCTCAGTCCCATCACCAACAATCAATGCTGCAATCTCATTTGTTGTTGGTCTAATATATTGCCTTCCACCTCTCGACTGTATAATCCGCACCTTCAAATCTCGGACGTTATTCTCAGACATTTTATCTCGAGCATTTCGGAAGATTTTCACATATGGGTTAATATCATTTAGCATATTTTGTAACCCTTCCAAAGTAAGGACATCAATTCCTGATGCATGCCCACCCGTTGTAATAGCATCCATACGATTATGGACTTCATGCTCTGTGTCATATATGTAAAGCTGAGCAAATGTGGGTTTTTTTCCTGGCTCAGGAAGTAGTGAACCAATTCTGTGTACATTCTCTCCACTAATTCGAAAGGAATACGGACCCCTTCCATCCGACACGGAATGATCAATTTTTCCACCCATCGATGTGAATGACAACATCGAGTTGTACGCCCTTATATGCTCCTTAAACCTCCTATCCTTGAATTTTTGTTCTAAAAAGTCAGGGGTCAGTGGTAGTAAGGGCAAAATAACTTGCCCACGCTGACAACAAAGACTAAATCTTGGGTTACTCTTTGCGCTGTTTTCAACCTTTTCTTCGATCCACATTAATGCCTTGCAATAAGAGCACGTAATTGATCTTGGTCCAAAACCCCAACGCTCTGATATTTTTCGTCGTCTTGAATGCACGACAAATGAAGAACCTGGAATTATTTAAAATGAAGCATTCAATATTTGGGTACCAAATATTGACTAAGTATGTTGGAAGACATGAAAGAATGTATCTAATGAGGTAACCTGTTTGTGCGGGTATGTTCAAAGGGCCGGATGTAGCACCAGCAATGCCAATGTCTCTCATGTTTGGAACCATCACATTTACTCCAGGAATAACATTTGGCAGTCTATCTTCATTAGGAGATGTAGGCATGATGCTTGGGTCATAATCATTAGTTGCAACATTATAATTGCCTATTTGCCCGAGATTTTCACTTAGCAACTCACTCGAGCGTAGTATTGCAGAGTGAAAAAGCTGAGATTTTCTTTGAAATTGTGCGAGGGAGTTACAACGTGTAGAATCATTAGGATTGTTGTTGCTCAAAGTAGGAGGCACAGCAATTGGAAAATCTTTGGTGGTGTTTTCTTCCATGCCTTCAACACGACATCGCTTTGAGCGTGAAGTTGACATTCTTGAAAATCGAGCATCTTTCTGTGCCCCATGCTTCCTAAGCAATAATTCTACACGATTGATGCAATGTCAAAATCGTAGAATGAGATCCACTTGTGTTGCCATCTATTTCACAAAATCGCTTATTTACCTGGTTCGGTGGGTTCTTGGAGGAGACCGGCTTGTCGCATTCGATTGGAACGCAAGATTGATGCTCGTAAAGTTCGAGCATCTCTTGGATCAACGTGCTGTCGGAGTTGAGATTCTTTACGATTTGTGCTTATAGAAGACGCCATAAAATGATTCAACTCTACTCTGGAAAATAGATTCAAACATGGAATCTCAAACTCCATTGTTGATAGCGTTAGGAGGAGTTATTTTGATCATGTGATTGAGGAAACTAAAGAAGAAGAGAGGGATGAGGTCGGTTGAATATTGTAACGTAACAGATTAGAATTATGGGTCAATCCTAATTCTCTAGCGAATCCAGCTCAATACAACAAAGGGGTGAGGTTGGTTGGGTATTGCACATATGAAAAAGCGGAACGATAAACCTAAGGTTTGCGTCTAAAACAAATAAAAGATGTGTTAAAGGGGTGAGGTTGGTTGGGTATTGTAGCAGAAGGATTTCAGCTACAAATAATTTATTTTACTTTTCTTTTCCATGACTCTCTCAATATCCAAAAAGGGCAAAATGAATTGAAACAATCAATTCGATAAACCCTAAGTTTCCTTCTAAATAATTTGTTTTTTTAAAATAATGAAATAGTCAAAAGCAACATTGGAAAATCCTCCAGGCAGGTGCAATGCATTAGCCCCATCAATCCCAAGGTAGGGAAGATAAAATTAAGACATAGTAGAAGCAAATATCAAATTACTCAAGATATAAATATGGATATGTGATTGAGGAAACTAAAGAAGAAGAAAGTTGACATAACAAAGTACATAATCATGCAATGGAAGCAAAAATAGTGCATATGTACATGAAAGCATGTACAATGAGAGAACATACGCCGTTGGAAGCAGCTAACACTTCATAGAAGACAATTCTCAAATTTTTGCACCCTAGAGAAGGTTGGCCCACACAACTAACTATAAGATTTTGATATTATAATCACATGAAAAAAGAAGCCAATTAAAGTTCATCAATTAGATCACAAATTGTCAAATAATCAAGAGCCACACAACTAATTATAAGATTTTGATTTTATAATCACATGATACGTCAATAAAATATAAGTTTCAAAATAAACGGGGTGGAAAAAAAAAATGAGCCAACTAAAGTTCATCAATTAGATCACAAATTGTGGAAGAATCAAGGTCAAACTAATAGTTTAAACACATGTTGTTTGGTGCTTGCAAACAAAGACTAACAGGAAGAGGCATTACTCAACAATAGTGAAATTGAGAATAGGAATTCTTACAAATATTGACACCAGAAGTCCAAAAAAGAAGTTCTTTGATCACAACTCTTTTAACTTCCAAAAAACAACCTGGGATAATAAGAAAAATTAAAAAAAAAAATCAATACATATCTGAGCTGAATAAAAAATGTCAAGGGAAATAAAATTGAATTAATTAGGGGTTAAAGAAAACAAAATCCCTTATGGATGAGATTAGAAAACATTTTATTTATTATATTTAATTTGAGAAACACCAACAGTGCGAAATTATAAACCAAGTTACGTATATGTTGCAACTATCAAATAAACCATACCAACTAAGAGACACCTAGAAAATGAACTTCAAAATATAATTCAGTTGTTCTTCTTAATGATCCTAATATCAAATGTTGATAGAAATCAAAAAATTAAAGTTGGTCAGGTTGGGAAAATTTGTAGCAGTCATCAAAGGAAAATGCTTAGCTATAAAAACTCCATAATGCCAATAAAAATGCTTAGCTATACTTCATGGGTTCCTACCAATAATCCTAAGCTACTCATGATAAGAACTCCCCTCTATTGAGCACTACAATTTAAGTATTCACCAACGAAATGAAGATCCCAACTAAGAGCAAAAAATAACATTACCTATCTATATATAGATTTAGATTAGTATAGGATGATAGGCTATAAATCTAATTTCTTAGCAAGTAAATGGAAGGTAAAAGCAAAAATCATCATCGTAAAGTTCAACAAAAGCAAAATATAAGGTCAATAACACCAAAAATATCAGGAATTGGATATCAACCAACTCAACATCGTAAGAAACACAATGGAGGCTCAATTATCACAAAAATTTCAATCTGAACTATGTTAACACAAGTGCTGCCACAGAGGCAGCAACATTGCAGCAGCAACAGTAGCATTGCACTAACAGCAGCAACTGTAGTAAAGGCTCCTCTGTTTGTTTACTTAAACACACCACCTCCCTGTATTTCCCTCTAGAGGAACTATCTCTCTTTCTTTCTTTCTTTCCCTCACTGCCCCCAAAAGTCTGAAACTTCTTTGATTCAGAAAAAAAAAATCAATACATATGTGAGATGAATAAAAAATGTAAAGGGAAATAAAATTGAATTAATTAGGGGTTAAAGAAAACAAAACCCCTTATGGATGAGATTAGAAAACGTTTTATTTATTATATTTAATTTGAGAAACATCAACAGTGCTAAATTATAGATCAAGTTATGTATATGTTGCAACTATCAAATAGACCATACCAACTAAGAAACACCTAGAAAATGAACTTCAAAATATAATTCAGTTGTTCTTCTTAATGATCCTAATATCAAATGTTGATAGAAATCAAAAAATTAAAGTTGGTTAGGTTGGGAAAATTTGCAGCAGTCATCAAATGAAAATACTTAGCTGTTAAAACTCCATAATGCCAATGAAAATGCTTAGCTATACTTCATGGGTTCCTACCAATAATCCTAGCTAATACCATGTTAGAATACGATTTGACCCCAAAAGCTTCGGTTGTTTTTATTCAAAAGCCCAAGTTTTTTGTTCACCTAACAGGTTCATTCTTATCTTCTTAAATCTGCACGTTAGGGAGAGTGTTAGAAAAATACTACATCCCCCATATCATCCAAATAGTGAATTTGACATGACCTCATATAAAACATGTAATCAAATTGTTTTGTTTTGTTTTTTTTTTTTGTTGGTTTATTTTTTTATTTTTTTATTTTTAATAAGCAAGCATGTACTCAAATTATAATTGTGAATAATTATTTATAATACATGTTTAACCAAAAGTTTAGAAATAAATTCGAAAATAAAATTATGAAAGTGGACATTTTCTAAACTATGTAACTCCTTCAATTGCATCACAGGAAAAATCGAAACTAATAATTTCGGAAGTGTTTTTTGCTTCTTACTGTGTATTTTTCCAGCGCTCGGATGGTATACCCTAGCCTGCATCAATTAAAAGAGGATGCATTAGAGAAAATGCATGAGAGAAAAATATGTTACCTAAATGCCAGAAAAAATGATGACTTTTCAATTGTTTGGTCCCTCTGGTGTTATTAAAAAGTGCATGTAAAAATTTTAATTCAGGTGAAAATTTCAAGTTTGATGACAGTTGTACGGATCATCAAAATCTGTCCTTCAAACAGTTCTTAGTCAGTAATGCTATCATGTTTCCTCATATAAAGCACTCCCCAAATTGCAGGTCCAGTGTGTTTCTCTATGTAGATATTGAGCTCAAATTGAGACTCTTTTGTTACACTTGCAAATTATGGTAAGGAAGGTATATCCTATTCCTCATAAATGCGTACATGCTATGCTTATAGAAAATCAATCTTCTAATAAAACCAAAGAAAAAAAAAAGGAAAAAGAAAATTGGCACGTAGGATATTACAATATTTTAGTGTAGCTGAAAATTCCATTACGTATAGGCTCAAACCAAATTTGTAGACTGTTTTTAATGCATGTGGTTTATTTAATATCAGTTTTGATCTAAGTAGCCTAGAAAGGACAATCTTAATCGGCATAAAATTATAATAAAACTAAACAACCTACAAATGTAGGATATGGGGAAGAAAAAAGGGAAGAGGGAGGGTGTTGCTGACATTACGTGTGAATAGAAAAAAAAAAAAAGAAAAAAAGGGGAAGAAGGATGGTGTTGCTGACATTACGTGTGGATAGGAGGAAACAAAAAAAAAAGAAGGGAAGAAGGAAGGTTGTACCGTGAGGGGAGGGAAGAAAAAAAAATTATTAGATTAGGGAGTTGCTGACATCATTTGTGGGGCCATATGTGGGGCCAAAGATGATGAGAAGAATGCATTTTGGAGGGAAGATTCATTAAAGAAACACATAGTAAATAGACTTGATTATACAAAGTGCTAATTATAAAAACTAAAGTAAGTGGGAATATAAATGCATCTAGAGTGCATGTTGTTCTTTTTTTTTTTAGTCTAAAAGGTCTCGTCTAGAAGTTCTTAAATCACATTGCTAAATATTTATATCTATTCTTATATTTGACAATTTATATCTATTCTTATATTACCCAGACCCTTCTTTCAACACACTTCAGACTCACTGGAATGCAGAATTGATCAATTCACAAACCAAGTGGATTGCAAGCCACTTGGTTTTTCCCTTTTCAACACATAATACATGAACTTGCCTACACATTATGTACCCAAAGTGACGTCCAAAACATCGGTACTTCACAAGGTTTGAAGTGTCCACATCTTACAGGCAATGATGAATGTCATCAAATAAACATATAAATTGGGTTATACTCAACTATATTCTATTCAATAGTTTACCTCCAAAAGTTTCGTAGAAGTCAAATGTAGGATATGGGTATCCAAGAAGCAACCTAGCATGAATAAAAAAACAGAAGAAAAAGAATGAGCCCAAAATGTGGTTGAGAAAAAAATAAAAAATGAAGAAGGAAATATCAGGGGAAATAAAAATTGCATTAAAAAGGGGTGAATCTGATTATACAAAGTGCTAAGGCCCCTGTACACAGGCAGTATACATAGAACCTAAAGGGTTAGACTACAAAAAAAATCAGTGAGGGGCTTCCGCAAGCAAAAATTCGGCGTATGACCCCAAGCAAAAATCGAGTCAGCAATAAGAATTTTAAAAATAATAGAGATTTGAATAAAACAATAGAGATTTGACTATACAAAGTGTTATGAAAATAAAAATACCAAACTAATTAGATTATCTTTGGTTTCTTTTGAATTTAGTCAAGAATTATGAACTTGCCTACACATTATGTACCCAAAGTGACGTCCAAATTATTTGTGCTTTGTATTTATTGGTGAGTTCCAAATTATTACCTATTTGTGGAGAGAAGTAATTGACATTGACCTCCCCACTCGCATATAATGCTTGCCGGAAAAGGCCAACTGATCATCTCAGCCCAATATCAACACCAGATATACCTTCAATAGAAGATGATGCTATGCCAGGGGTTTTGAGAGAGATCAGCTCTAATTTAAATGGTACAATTTAAATGTGGCTCTAGATTAATTTGGTAACGGGCCATTACAGATTTGAAAACAGCTTGTTATGCATTCTATTTGTTGACATACAAAGCTACGTAGGCAACTGAACCAATATGAGTTTGATGGATTTTTTTCATTCAATATTATACACTCTCACTGTCACTCTCAATTTCTATACAATAACCACTGAATCAGTCAAAATCCAAGAAATAACACAACAAAGAAAAAACAGAGCCGAAGAGTTGTTTCTTTTTTTTTTTTTTTTTTTTTTTTTTTAAAGCAACAAAAATCACTTAAATCTCAATATATTCAACATCAAAAGTGCAAGATGAATGAGAAATACCTGTAGGTGGCACAGACTGAAACCCTTCTAATTGAAGACCACAAAGTATTGGAACCCAAAGAGAGTGAGAAAGAGAGAGAGTTTCAAGTAGTTCCTTTCAATTTCAAAAGTTGGAACGAAAGAGAGAGAGAGAATGGGGGGCGTGGAGAGTGCAAATTCTGAAGAGAGAGAGAGAGAGAATGGGGGGTGTGGAGAAGGGAAAATCTGAAGAGAGAGAGAGAGATAATAGGGGGTGTGGAGAAGGGAGTGAGAGGAATAAGTGAGTGACCCATTTCAAAATTTGAAATTGAAGTGGGTTTTGCTTTGGTTGGCTGATGGGAGGGAAGGAGGGAGGAGAGGGAAGGAGGGGAGAGGAGAAGAGGGCCGTACGGAGTGGAAGAAAAAAAAAAAAAAAAAATGGAATAGAGGTTCGAAATAGCTGATGTGGGGCGTGTAGATAGGTGATGGGAGGGAAACAGGAGAGGAGAGGAGAAGAGGGATGTACGTGGAAGGAAGGAAAAAGAAAAAAAAAAAAAAAAAAAAAACAAAACAAAGAGGTGCGTTTGCTGGTGTGTTGCTGGATAAAAGAGGGGGAGAGAGGGAGAGGGCGGAGAAGAGAGGCGTGCTGGGGAAGAAGCCAGAGTTAAAAAATAAAAAGAAAAAGAGACAAGGACTGGTGCTATTTAAAGAGGGGAGAGAGAGATCAAAAAGTAAGGTGATGATGTCATTGGAGTGGGGTCTAACTGAACCAAATCGGAGGATATTGGAGGGAACGATTGAGGAGATGCCAACCCACTCCCTAATGATGTCAGCACAACTCCTCTTTATAATATAGGAATAGATATATATATATATATATATGTATCTTTTTCTCAAGTTTAAACTGATTCCCTCCTTTATGTTTCATCTTATGTTTAAGTTTTGTGTTAGAAAAAGCTGAGCATATATTTCTGGTCTTCATCATACACACACTTTGAATTTAGCAATGATCTGAGTCCAAAAGTCTCACTGTCTTATATAAGAACTTTTTGAGTCATTGGTTTTATGTTTGAATCATGCTTTTAGTTGCTAAAAGTCGTCAGAAAGGTCTAAGTGTCTATGGGGGTGGTCCCATTTTGGTTAGACTTTGCCTACCTCCCTGGTGGGTGATGGTGCAAGTTTCCTCCAACCCCCATTATTAAAGTGAGAGAGAGAGAGAGAGAAATGGTCCATGCATCACTTTCTTATGTGGTCTTTCCCTAGAGAAACTTAGGTAATATCCCAATGTGAGAACAAGATTTTAAAGTCAAATTATGTGAGGGGGACTACTAAACTAGTCTCTTTCCAACACTTTTTTCAGGCTCTAGTTGCGAGCGTTTTCTCTATCTTAGACAAGCCGTTTATATAAACAAACCTATGTCCTTCCTTCTCCTACCCAAAATTAATCTTACTAAAGTAGTTAAAACTCAAATTTGATACCACTCTCAATAAGCAGAGGAGAAATGCCACTTAGGGATATTGGCAATTGCAAGTAGTCATTATTGTTATTTGGTTCATAATAAAGTGTTTGTTATAAGGATGCTTTCATTCCTCTTGTCAAGAGTTCTGTCATCCTCTAAAACCATTTCACGCATGCAATCCAAGACATACATTATGTCATCAAATTTATCATAACGCATCTATCTTATAAATATAAATTCAAACAAATATGTTAAATTGGCACACTGATGTTGGTCAAACTTGATTGACAATTTCTGTTCAAACATTGGTGGTCGGATGGGAAAGAGGAAAATTTAATTTAGCAGTAGTTGGCACACATGATCAAAATCACATAGCATTTTCTTATGAAATTTTGAATGCAAGGCTCTAAGAGAGTCATTTATCCAATCGTATAATATCTCAAAAAAAAATGGAAAAAATTCATGGCCACACTCATGAGAGCAACCCTCGTACTAGCTTGAAACATCCATGTTTGGTGCGACTAAAATTGATTTTCTGGCCCTTATGGGGTATTAGCCTCTGTATTGTCCCTCACCTAACGAGAGAGAGAGAGAGAGAGAGAGAGAGAGAGAGAGAGGAATCGACAAGGTTCAGCATCTGTATATGATGGGCAATTTGACTTGGCTTGGCTTGGCCGTTACTTGCCATGTATGGCACAAAATGTAGCAAGGGACCACACTTGTACATATGTTCTGTAGGACTAGAGACTAGGATACGACCCTTGAGAGGACTGGTTTTACATTGGATTCCCATTTATGTCGCACAGCATGTTTTCCAGAAGGAAAACCCAGGGTGGCCTACTTCCTATCAGAGGTCGGAATGTACAGTCATGTCCTTCCAAAAGTGTCGCAGTTCAATGAATTTCTTTCAAGTTTGATTGTGAAAAACACAATTCAGTTTGACTTCATGAGACCTCTGCTGATCTGAACTTCGTAATTTTATTTTCAAATATTTTTTTGAAGGCATTTATATTATTAAATTGGCTGTTTGTACAGGTCGGTGTTATATGTACTACAATTTAACCGAGCAGGTAACATTTCCCATTCATTTGGGTGTGGAGTTTTGGGGGAGGTCAAGGGTTTGACGCTGTATGTGTGGATGTGTGAGTTTCTAACATTTGACCAAAAAAAAAAAAAAAAAAAGTACTACAATTTAGAGCTGAATCGGGTCTTAAAAGCATCATTTTGAGAAGAAAAAAAAAAGGTTCGTGCTCTCACAACCACAAGAAACATCAAATGGGCAAAAAAAACATATTGAGGAACATGTTCTCAAAAATTATTTTCTAATTTTTTTTTATTTTTAAATAGCTCATTTTTAGAGAACCAAAAAAAAAACCTCTGTTTTTTTTTTTTCTACTTAGGAAACATAAAACCACTAAAAAAAAAATGTTCTTGAAACTTTTTAATGCTTTATGAAAATGCGTTTCTGATAATAATTTTCAAAGTACACAACCAAACAGATTTACTTACACTCTTCTTTGAACCTAGATGAAAACAACTTTTCAGGACCAACACTGGATTCTTCAAATTATAGTTTTTTTTATGGTATTATACTATTATGAGATCAACTCCAATGGTAAGGGCTATTTTAGAGGAGAAAAATCCTTTTTTTTTTAAAAAAAAAATATTTAAATTCTTAGTTCCTTACCATGCCAAAAGCTTCTCCGTAAAATTTACATAAAGTAGCTCCAATAGTGCAAGACCATTTTTTTTGGCTCCAATGGTGACATATTGCTTGATCTTCTATCGTGTACATGGAGTTCATCTGCACCATTGAAAATTTATCTCAAAGCTAAGACTTAAAACCAAATTTGGTTTAAGTTTATTTTTGCCTCCAAGCCAAATTTGGCTCCACAATGCCTCCCCATTGGAGCACTTGTATAGGTGGGAGGAGTTAAAATTTGCATTTGTCTCTCAACGTCTCTCCATTGGAGATGTTCCAATGGAAGCTCATCAAACCGTGGGCTCTTCAGACATACAATACTCCAAGGGAACGGCTATTGCCCCCCATTTCTATCACCCCCCATACTTTAGGATTTTAACGTTTTATGCAAAATAAAGGTTTTTACGAAAACCAGCCATACTTGAACTAGAAAACATCATTTTGAACAACTTTGCAGAAAAAAGGTTTTTTAAAA
Organism: Liquidambar formosana; assembly: GCA_039720395.1. NCBI lineage: Eukaryota > Viridiplantae > Streptophyta > Magnoliopsida > Saxifragales > Altingiaceae > Liquidambar > Liquidambar formosana. The sequence continues at coordinate 52,277,401 of CM077820.1, read as the reverse complement.
TCTATCGTTTAAGTAAACTTTTTGGTTATTTATAGCATTTATTTAATTTTTTACTAAAAAGTCTACATAAACAATAGATTTTAGAAAAAAATTTATTTTACAAAGTTGTTCAAAATGATGTTTTCTACTGGACAACGTGGTCGATTTTTGTAAAAATATTTTATATTTTGCATAAAATCTTAAAAACCTAAACTAAAGGGGGTTTGATAAAAAGGAGGAGGAGGGGGGGGGGGGGGGGGGGGGTGGCAATGGCCGTTCCCATACTCCAAACTTCCATAGTCCAATCAATGATAAGTATGGGTTGGATTTTGAGCGGTTGATTTTGGAATCACACCACATGGGCATGGGTCCAACTGAAGTTGCCACAAGACAAAGCCCATTATGTTCGAGAATCTAATGTGGCCCTGAAGACAAATCACATAGACCGGGCCCACCTTGGTCGAACCTTTTTTATACAGGCCATGGTACCGAGGTTCACATAAACATTTGTTCTCTGCTTCATCGGAATTCGAATGATCGATCATTGGGTCGCTGATCACACCATCTAAGTGGGCCACCTTCATCGAACTCATATTTCATGGGTCCAACTTCGTCTAAGTGGGCCCACTTTTATAAGATTTGGGATGATGATCTGGTTGCTGATCATTGCATTGAGGTGAGCTCATCTCCACTTATCTCACGGGCTTTGAAGCCCACTGGTGCAGCTGCCTCCTCCTAGTAGAGAGTTTCGAGAGCCCAAGGCCCAAGGCCCAATCCAGCACTTAGGAATGGGTATTGGGTAGGGTGATTGGCTTATTGGCTAGGGGCCTATTTGGGAAACCAACGATTTGAGTTTTCAGCATCAAGTAAGCTAGTTGGTTCATGTTGTTTCCCTCAAAATATGTTTTTAGTGGGGTTAAACATCATTGGTCCATGTGTGCTTGGAGTTATTTGATTGGTTGGGTATTTGGCTAATGAAGAACAGACACATGTCAATTGTTCTGAGTGGTTTTAAGATGAGAAGTGGAAAACATGGGTGAATTCAGATGGGAGAACATGCATCATGAGGAAGTTAGTGGTTTTGCAGTTTGAAGTCATGGGGGAACACTTGGCGTTTTGCTACAGGCCAAAGGTAACTGCTTCATGATCATGGAAGTTGAGGCGAAATTGCAAGCCAAAAATAACTGCCAGTAACTTCCAACTATCTTCTTAAGTTCAGAATGGACAAGTGGCAAGATTTCATGGGCCGAAGGTAATCGCCAAACAGTTATTTGTTCAGGCCAGAAGTAACTGCTAGTAACTTCCAACTTTCTTCTAAAGTGCAGAAAGGACAAGTGGCATAAGTTTAAAGACTAAAGAAAAACTGCCAAGTAACCCCTAGCAATTATTGGGAATTTCCACATGTACATAACTACCAGACAGTTATTTTTGCAGACCAGAGGAAACCGCCAGTAACTTCCAATCAGTTGGAATTGGCTGCTGTCTATAAGTTTCAGAAATGAAGATGAAGAAAGGGTTCCTTAACCACCAATCCTTTTCAGGATCCTTTATCTCTAGGAGTAGATTAATTTAGTCTAGCCTTTAATCCATTTCCAGTAGACAAACTTTCAATTTCGTGTAATTGCTTTCGGTTCGAGTTTGAGTTCAAGCACTTGGGGATTTGCATTTTCAGACTATGTTTGGTAATGTAACTTCAACTCATTTCATTTCAATTTAATGCCTACAAGTTCTTTTGGTTCTTTTTTGTCATTCACGCCTCAACCTTAGAGGGAATCACCCCTTTCTCTCATACAATCGCCTGATATTTCAATCACAATTCGTGAGGGGTTGTGATCGCACACATACATTTGGGTTGAGACATACCCTGGCACGTCCGCGTAATCCATCAGCCTCAGAAGACCATTTTTAGTGCGAACACATGTCAAAACTAATTTTAAAGTGAACTGATTACACTTTATAGATAGTTTGGTTTCAACTAAATTATAACTTGGTTCAAAACTTGATGTTGTTTGGTTCGAATCACATTTACCACGAACAAAAAGAAAATGTTGAAAAGATGATGTTGCGAGTCTTTAAGTGTGAGGTGTGCTCACTAGTTAAAATCCCAATTATGAAAGTTGCCAAACAGCGCCTATGGCTTAAGATTAAAACCAATCCTTGTGGTATCCAAGTTGGGTTGGGGGTGTCGATAGTAGTTTAGGGGTTAAATTCTCTGAAAAAAAAGAATTTAGGATGAAAGAAAAAAAATAAAAATGAATAGACGGTTTCAATGAATGACACTCTCCCCTCCTGGAATGGGAAATCTAAGAGGATACGGTGCAATGAGACAAAAATAACGCGGGTCAAAAGTAGCAAGTGATTGAGACAAAAACGACCGCTTGATATGTGGCAAATCAAGAAGGAAGCCAACACTCTTCATGCATGAGCACGTGGTCAGATCGATCAAATCAATAGAGCACTTTATGCTGAGGGTGTCCTCATCCCCCTGCTCATTTTGTCACAAAAATTTAATCACAAAATGCTACTTTCACCATTGTTTTTACCTTCTTTCATTAGTTGTCATGTGATCATTATCCATTAATTATTTCGCATGATAATGTCATGTTAATATAATAATTGATGTGGCATGTCATGTCACACCATCTTATTTATAATAATATTTTAGTTGTGAAGACATGGCTGATGATATGTTACTCATCATATCGATATGTTTTTTTACAACGATAAGTAGTTAATGAATGGGATGTGATAAAAAAAAATACGCTAAATTTTACAAGGAGTTCGACTAGGTGTAGTAAGATATACAAAGACATGCAAACATATGCGGGTTTCATGTGACTCCATGAGTATGTGTTTATATGTTTGAGTTTTTACATTGTTAATAATATTTTTCTTTTACAAGTACGTGGAACCCGTGTAGGACTCTAATACTCTATGGAACTAGGCGTATATTTTAAATTCGTGCTATTTCCCCTAAAATAATAGAGAGCTTGTATTAAACGTATGACAACAACCTCATCATAGACTTTCTCTCATTAAAATCCAAACAGCACCGATACAGCACCGATAAGTTTCACTCCACTAGACTTCAGTTACTTCCCCCCATCAACGGCCTTTTACTTGTCTCCTCCCCCACTTTTCTCTCTCTATATATATACGTCTGTGTGTGTTTAGACATACACACCCAACTCTCTTTCTAACACTCATTCTGCTATGGGGACCAAGGTACTGTTTGTTACTTTGCTTTTGTGTGAACTATCGGTGATTGCAATTGCTGTAATGATGAGGAGGCCGGTGGATGTGCCATTTCAGAAGAACTATGTGCCCTCATGGGCAAATGACCATATGAAGTACATCAATGGCGGTGCAGAAATTCAGCTCCTTCTTGATAAGTATTCAGGTACTTATTTGGTTTATTTTTAGTTTTTTCAATTCAGCGATCAATTAACCTTGTGTTTTCAACTTAACCTCAAACATATATATGGTCTGAACCATTGGCTCAAATGGGCTAGCATCCGATCTTTTAGCTCGCCATTAGGCTTTAGTTTAGCCTAACTGTTAGTGTTGTGCACAAGAGATGATGCTGCTCCGGCAGCAGAAAACTTGTGCTGCCCTGGCCACCCTAGACAAGTAGACATGAAATCTATTTGCTGGATAAGAGTGGGACTCACCAAGATGGGCCCCACGCACCGTCTATTAAGTATCAACAACCATTAGAAACATGTTATACATGCTTTGAGTTTGACCTGATATGGGGAAGAAAGAGGTAAGTGGGCCACGACCAGCCCATTCTTTTTGCCTTTTTAATTTAGATTTTTTTTTTTCCCTATTGGGATGCTATTGATCCTTGATATGTTTTCTGAACTTTTTTCTTAGTGACGAGGTTTTTGATGTGGTATGCAATGAAAAAAAAAGAAAAAATCAATATCACTACTATGTTTTTTAGCTATTAATCTCAGTGATGTGATGTCTCTAACGTTCAACTGTGATTATGTTATTTTGAGAGAAACATTCTTCATTCTTCATTATTCATAAAATTTATTTTTAAGTTCATTTGTTTTTGTACTAAATCTTATTATTTATTTATTTTGTATAGGAACAGGATTTCAGTCCAAAGGATCTTACCTTTTTGGGCATTTTAGTATGAGAATAAAGATGGTTGGAGGTGATTCGGCCGGAGTTGTCACTGCATTCTATGTAATTACATCCTCCTCAAAAAATTAATCACGAATTTGTTGATTACTTGATTGCCTATTAATCCGATATATAGTATCTAATTATTTTTGTTTTCTTTTCATTAGCTCTCATCACAAAATTTAGAGCACGATGAGATTGATTTTGAGTTCTTGGGGAACAGAACGGGCCAGCCCTACATTTTGCAAACCAATGTGTACGCAGGTGGGAAAGGAGAGAGGGAGCAAAGGATCTACCTTTGGTTTGACCCCAGCAAGGACTACCACACTTACTCTACTCTTTGGAACATGCATCAAATTGTGTAAGTTGTTTTCCTCATCTTCCATTTTCTTTAGTCAGTAAGAACCCTAAATCCCCTAGCACATAGGTTAGGTCAAAAAGGAAAAAAAAAAAAAAAAAAATACTGGGTTGACATTTTGAACTTTCTGTCTCTTTTTTTCAAGAAGGGAAAAAATATCACCTCATTTACAATGTCAATACGATCGATTCATCTTTCATGTGAAAAGATTCGTAGTTAATATTAATGTGTAGGCGTGTGTTCTTATCGTTTGACAAGGGAAAAAAAAATGACAGGCATGGCATGAACCCATTGATCTTTACGCCCTACGGTATTCTAATGTCAAGTATCTATGATTATGGCCCACAGATAATACCAATTGTACACTGAGGAAGAAGATGTCATTAGATTAGATGGTAAAGTCCCGCAGCTTTGTAGGCATAATACCAGAGGCTTGGGTTGAAACTTGTCTTTCATAAATGTTAATCCACTTTTAACAAGTATAGAAAAGGCACTTCTGTGTGAAAATTAAGGGTGTTCATGGGCCGGGCTAGGATCATGGCCTCTTTACATTGTTCAAGGGCCTTGTGCCATCTCTCATACTTTGCCTAATGCAGCTTCTTTGTTGATGATGTCCCAATAAGGATATTCAAGAACTGCAATGACTTGGGTGTGAGGTACCCATTCAGCCAAACCATGAAGATATACTCAAGCCTCTGGGATGCTGATGACTGGGCAACAAGGGGAGGATTGGAGAAAACTGATTGGACGAAAGCACCCTTCATCGCATCGTACACTTCCTTCCATGTGGACGGCTGTGATGCCTCGACTCGGCAATCAGCAATGGTATGTAGTATACGTGGTGGAATGTGGTGGGATCAGAAGGCATTCCAAGATCTGGACGGCGAGCAATACAGGAGACTTCAGTGGGTCCGGGAGAAGTACACCATTTACAACTATTGTACTGATAAATCGAGGTATCCTAATGCTCCTCCTGAGTGTGCTAGGGATAGAGATATGTAAAGAACTTCATGCGTTAATAATAATATCAAACATAAATAAATTGTGCTGAACTTGCAGTATGATATGGGTTTTAACCTTTTCATTTTTTTTTAATTTTAATTTTAATTTTTTGTTATATACACATAAATAATTTACACACAACATACAAATGAGGAAACTTACGGTATGATATGAGTTTTAATTGGTATTTTAGGATATCCCTTGTTTGGTTAAAAAAGAAGAAGGTATTTTAGGTTATATAAATGCAATAATTAACTAACAGGGATTATGTGAGATTTTGAATTCCTCTGAAATCATACATTGAATTTTGTGTCGGTCACGGGTTAGTTTTATCCTAAATAGTCCTTATTGCAATAATATAGTCCTTATTAAATTTTGTGTGAGAGAGAGACATTCAGCGATGACACATACAAATTACTGGTCTCTTATTGACCAAAAAAATAAAAATAAAAATTATTGGTCTCCTAAGTTGTCTTTTTTGCAAGTAGAAAGAACACATACAAGTCCTTAGGATAAAAAGAAAGAAAAGAAAGAACACATACAAGTTATTGGTGTTATAATTGTGGCCTTTCTATTATGCTCCCCTAAAGCGGATTGAGGCCACTTTAACACACTTCTCATATGCTAAATCACTCTTTTGGATGATTTGCTTTGCAAGAGGGTTGAACTTCTTAATCTGAGTGAGTGTGAGTGACAATGATTTGCTGCACAATTGGCCCATAATCTTCAACCTGCTACAGCAAGGAATTCTTATGTCTTTGTTCTTGAAAACATAGCCAGCCATCTCTCGGCCACATGGCTTGGTTAGGGTGTCAATGCAATCTCCCAAAAATTTATAGTAACCGGGTCTAGGCTGTGGGGGCAGTGTTTGGTTAAACCAAGGATCCGAGGGATCGGCCACGATCAGGCCCCTGTTTTTTAGTGCAGCAATTGGCGCCGTTTGTGCGGCGAGCATCGCACCGTATACTAGAAATAGGACTACCATGCTTGGAAACCCATATTGCTGCTTGGCCATGCCTTAATTGATTTGAATTTTTACCTTTGTCAGTGAGAAAAGAGAGAATTTTCTTGAGATGGGTTTAGATGTGTTGAGGATGTCAAGTTTATATAGGGAGTGAGAGAGAGAGGGAGAAATGGTTGTTCCGTTTTTAAAAAGGGGCTTCAATGAATTCCTCATTAATTTTTGTGTGTGAAGTTTTAGTCTTAAAACTAAGATGTAAGAACCGAGTGAATGATAAATAAATGGCTTTGGACATTAAAACCCACATTTACACCACCTTAAGTAACATTTCCAATTGAGACACAATGGATGGGCCAATCACTATCTATTAAAAACAGGGTCAGTCTACTGCTATCCCTCAATTTTGTTTGCAGTCCCATTTATTTTATTTTTTTTCCAATAATGAAACAGAAACTATAAATGGCAAAAAATATACATTCGAATTACTTACATCCCACGATATCATAAATTAACCATCATACATCCAAAATGCATCCATTACATAATCCACAAATATCTAAGTTTACATCCCAAATAAATACATCCAAATTACTAACAACATTACTATTTCCATAAAAAAAAAACACAAGCAAAAAACATGTCTTCCCAAATATCCTGCTCCATCACTATGGTGCCACTCCCTTGGATGGATCTGAAAAATTAGAAGGGTGAGCTATACAACCTAGTAGAAAACCATTCCCAAACATTGAACAAGGTTTAAAACATATTAAAATTATCCAATTTATTGTAAAACAAATTTGACACAAAAAATGAGAGTTTGACGTTAGTATAAAAATTGTAATGGTAAAAAAAAATAAAAATAAAAATAAATGGCAAGATAAAGAAATGCTTACGAGATCAAACGAGTTTTAAAAAGGGGGGAAGAAAAAAAAAAAGGCAAAAGGCATTATGTAATATTTGATTACCTGAACTGTGTAGTTTAATTTCCCAAAAAAAAGAACGGTCTTAATTTTGTTCCAACCCGATTTTGCGTCGGAAAGCAACCACCTTCAATGCAATCATTAGAACTATCCAATCTTTGATGTCATCCACAAACTGAAAATAGGCATGCCTCCAAGTCTTCTTCACCAATAAGGTTCCACAAACACCCCAGAACCCAACGTCAAATCCTGGCCCAATGCTAACATAGAACCATAGCATTTCAGAATCCTTTTTATCGTGGCCATCCTCTTCTGTACCAGCAGAATCAGTAGGTGTTTGTCCATCAGATGTATCATCTCCAGGGCACTCGGTTGGAAGAGGAGCCCCACAAAGAAAAGGATTACCCTCATAAATAGAAGGATCATTGAGTGTTTGTAGTTGATTACCTGATGGAATTCTTCCTACCAAGTTGTTATGGGACAACTTAAAGTGAACCAAGGAGGTTAGAGCAGAGATGCTTTGAGGAATGGGTCCAGTGAGAGAGTTGTTGGAGAGATCAAGTGTCTCCAGCCACCGCAAGTTTCCAATATTCTGAGGAATGCTCCCTGTTAGATGATTCATTGACAAATTCAAGGTGCCCAACGCAGAGAAGTTTGCTATCTCGCGAGGGATATCTCCCATTAGGTGGTTTTGTGAAAGGTCAATGCAATAAACGTACTCTAGGGTGCTGCTATATTCGAGTTGTGTTCCTTTTGTGACTATCATCATTTCCTCACCATAATATAAGAAATTATTAGTTGAATTTCCATAAACCAAAGAGGTTAAATTGCCAAAACACTTGGGAATAAACCCCGTCAAATTATTTTGTGCAACGTCCAGGAGGTGAAGAAGTGAAAGATGACACAACTGTGAAGGGACCACTCCACTAAATTTGTTAGACCGCAAGCGCAATATCATCAATGAAGATAGCTTATCACCAATCCACGAGGGTATGTTCCCTGATAAGTTATTTCCTCCAAGATCAAGTCTATTCAATCCCTCGCAATTTTGCAAGGAGGATGGGAGTTCGCCTTCAAGATGGTTGTCGCTCAATATTAAGAACGCTAGTCCGAGCAGGTTACCCATAGATTTTGGAATAGCGCCATGAAGACTGTTGTTCGCTAGATCCAAGACACCCATTGCTTGATTAGTAGTCCAAATATCAGGGAGTGTTCCGGATAACTGATTATCTCTTGCTGCAAAAATTCTCCAAGAATTTATTTTAAAAGTAGACTGGGGGATGCTGCCATTGAGAAAATTCTGAGAAAGATATAGGACTTCCAAATTTGGCATAATTTCACCAAGATTTGAGGGGATAGGTCCGGAAAACAAATTTTTTTCTAGAAAAAGTTCGACCACACTGCTAGACCAAAGTGGAAGTGGACCCTCTAATAAATTAGAACTCAATTCAATGAATGTTGCTTTTGGAAACCTTAAAGAATCTGGTAGCTTCCCCTTGATTTTGTTGTTGGATAAATCCAAGACAATGACTTGAGAAGATAACTTGGAAATCCAATCACCAGGTACAATGTCTGCAATCCCTGCACTTCTAAGGATTGTGTATTCAAGCTCAGTTTGAGATTGAATCCATACAGGAAATTTGGGGCCCACCTGGCAGTTTTCGAGTTGGATCGATTTGAGACGGAATGGAGGGATCCATCCATAGCTCATATTGAAACTTAAGGACTTCTTCAAGGTGGTATCCATCCAGAACGTTTCTAACCTTGTGAGATTTAGGAAATGGGCTTCTGTTAGAACACCTTCCCATGAATTTGAGTGGAGGTACAAAGTATCCAGCTTTGAGAGTTGTCCGATGCTTTGAGGAATGGTCCCATTCATCTGATTATAAGAGAGCCACAATTCTTGCAAGGATGACAAGTTTCCAATGGATGATGGAATTGAACCCCAAAAGGAGTTGGATTCGAGGTAAAGATATCTCAAGTTCTCAAATATGCTTAATGAATCAGGCAAGTTCCCTACGAGTTGGTTATCAAATAAATTGAGTGACACCAAGCTGTGGTTGGGGCAGCTTGAAAAACCGTCCAAAAATTCATTAATCATTCCGCTCAAATTATTTCCAGAAAGATCTAAAAACTCTAAATTGCAAAGGTTTCCCAAGAATCTTGGTATTGGACCTTCAATGTTGATATTAAAAGACAAATCAAGGTCTTGGAGAAATATGAGGTTCACAATTTCACCAGGAATGACACCATGAAAAGAATTAAAGCTGAGATCAAGTTTTGTAAGGGTAGTAAGATTAAACAGCCAATGGGGTATTGAAGAGTTGAATGAATTACTTGACATGTTAAGGACCAAAAGTGAGGTGAAATTAACGAGTGGGGGTGATAGTGGAATGCTTTGAAGTTCACATTGACTCAAGTGTAACTCCACCAGGGATGGAAGCATATTAACTGCATGTAGCCAATCAGCTCCAATCCTACTGAGGTTCACACCTCCCATGTTAAGGTGTTTTAAAGAAGGGAGACCTGAGAGCCACCGCAAGTTTTCTACATGTAATTCCTCTCCTTGGAGGTCAAGATAAAGCAGGTGTGACAAGTTTCCGAGATGAGGTGGAAGCTCTCCGGAAAATGATGATGAAGAAAGATTGAGATATCTCAAATTATGAAGCAAACCCAAGAATTTAGGAATTTGGGTTCCTCCAAAATCATTCAGGCTCAGGTCCAAGTAATTCAAAAATTTCAAGCGAAGTAAAGAAGAATTTACCTCACCTCCCAATTCACTTCCCATTTCATCAAATGGATTTCTGAGGTTGAGCTTGAAGACATGTCCTGTTCCATTGTCACATCGTACTCCTCTCCACTTGCAGCAGTCGCCACCAACCCATGAAGAAAGCCTACCGGAAGGATCTGTGAGACCATCTTTGATGGTGAGAAGGGCATCTCTTTCTGCCTTGATGCACTTGACATTCAAATCTTGACTACACAAACAGGGTTTAATGGTGTCTAGGTATGAAGACCCAAACAACCACAATAAAAGAAAGAGCATTGTGGGATGGCGAATGGGTATGAAACCAGAATTGCTATGCATGTTGGTTTTGAGAAACCTCAACATTGAAGGGTCTGTATTTGAATGGAATGCAGAGGCAACTTTGAAACCCAGGCCGTATATATAGAAGTTGAGTGCATGTGAAGTCTATGAATGGACAGTACTTTCATTATGGTAGTGAGAAACCTCGTCTTGACCCCACTCACATTTTGCTACATCTCCAAATAACGCGTGAGACTGAGAGAGAATGGGTCATATACATTTTGATTGCAACAAGCAAACCAATTTTGACAAATTGTAGAAACATAAATATTTATGAATCTGTACCCTTCTCTAAAGTCCATTGCATTGGATATTTCTAGCCCACCACGCCCCATCGGTCTTCCAACTTGTGGAGGATGGTCATAATTGATTGCAACTTGTTGAAAGGTTAATGCACCCAAGTGGTCCCATGTCTTTTCGAGGACATATGTTTGTGTGTTGGTCATTAATTGGGTACCAATTGTTGCCTAATATATTTCCATGAGCCATCAATGAGAAAAATTTACCACTAAATCGTTGTTGTTTTTTTTCTTTTTTTTTTTTTTTTTTTTTTAAAATTATTATAAATTTAATATATATCACTATAAGGTTGCAATAGGCAATTTTGGATACAACTTTTTAATAGGAAAAGAAAAACAGGACAACACTCTTTCTAACCCAAAAGCAATCAGTTTATAATTAACTGGGTTTGAATCAATCAAAATCAACTCCATTTTGTGTCTCACTTCTGCTGGGTAGGGGGTAACCCTTCGGTTCAACATTCATGAGCCAAATAGTCTCTTCATAAGATTGCCTTATATATCTTAAGCCTGTGACAGTGGTATCAGAGTGACCCGGTTAGTTTCATAAGCCACCTCATTTGGTACCACTTGGGTCGGGTCAGGCAGCCTCTTCACAAGATTGACCCCTCTACGATGGCTTAAGCCTGTGCCATGGTCCCAAAACACTCTACTCTAACTTGTTTATGTCAAGCAAGCTTGATTTAGATATCGCTAGCTCTTGCTAAATTTTTGGTCCAACTTATTTCCTTGAACATAAATAAGATTATTGTTCACCCTGCATTAATAGCTTGATTAGTTTTTTTTTCCCCTTTTTTTTTCTCCCGTAAGTACTCTAATGTTTGTGTTTTGGTTTCTTGAAAACATCCTAGGGGTTATCGACGCGTAGTCAAGATGGTTGATCATGTCAATAATATGGTCGTGTATCCCTATCAATAAAATTTTTTTGCCATCTAAAGAGTAAATTACTAAAAAGGCATCATTTTCTTTGATATCTAACTTTTGGTTGTCATCAATGTTACTGCTTAGAGCGTCGTATGGGTGATTGACCCCTAGTCAAGGTAGGTGAGTCAATCATACAAAAAGTATCTCTCGATTCATTTAGTCGGTAAGCAACTGGAATTGAAAATTGTGAAAAGTCGATTGTGTAACCGAATGGGAGATTAATGGATGAATAATAGTTTGGTTGTATATATTGAAAAAGATATTTTTGATAGGATTGATAATGAGATTATCATTCAGCGGTTTTAAAACATAAAGACTCGTCGGGGACAATTGTAAAGTAGGAATATATGTAACAATTTTTGATGGATGAAAACTTCGATTTTGGCTTCAAGTTATCTTTTGTAAAAACTCTTTTTTTGTGGTTTTGTTGTCACGTACACAATACTAGTAGGTTTTCTTTTATTTCTTTCGTGGAGTCCCTAAAGTTTTAGTTAGGGCTCTTGGTTAGTGCTTGTACATGTCTCATGTCCTTGGGCTATGCTCCTTTTTGGTTTAATACATACATTACTTAATTAAAAAAAAAATAAAAAAATATTATCAATGAATATTTAAGTTTTTGTATTAATTATTAAGTTCAAAAAATTTTCTCTGCTCTTTTTAATTTTTATTGCATATAGAAGACTACTTCAAATGATTATTTAATTTATAGAGTTAGAAAGAAGAAGAAGAAGAAAAAAAAAAAAAAACGAAAAAACAAATAGTAACATCCAAATAAAGTCGCCCCCTGCTAACATAAATTACTGAATTCACCATTGCCCACATCCTTAATGACCGACGACAAAAAATTAAGCAAGAGAAGACCAGCCAAAAGCAATACCCCCAAGGATAAATTGATTCAGCAGGTCGTGAAATTGGAGTGGGCAGGTTGTGCTTTTGGACTTTAATCATGGGTACGTCTAAAGATAAAGTGATTAACGGGTCTAATTTTCTTTGATATTTAGTTTGAGGAGTCATGTGAGTGATTGACCCCAAGTCAAGATAGATGATTCATGAGTCAATGATGCAAAATTTTTTCTCTCAATTCATAACTATGGTAAGCATTTGGAAGATGCACCCATGACTTTTCTCATTCTCATTCTCATATACTCTTTCCATTTCACATTCATTGTCCTGTTTGAAAAAACACATTTTTTTAAAAATCTTTATTAGATACTTTCACATCTATATTCATACTTTAATATTCTAATTTTGCCCTCAAAGGTAGTATAATCAGTAATTGAGTTTATTTTGTTCATATTATGTAATTATTACTATAGATATGGGTTTTTATTGGAAATTTACTAAAATGAAGTTATTGACTTTTTTTATTAGGATAAGAATTTGAAATGACCCAAAATAGAAAGGAAGACGATGAGTATGAAACCAAGGGATTTTCAGTCCAATTAGTCCTTTAATTTGGATATTGATCAGATCACCGTACACTCCATATCAGTTAATAGTTAGGATAAATTCAATTAGAGGTGAGCACCTAGGAGTGAAAAGTCAAACACAGTGCTTTCCGATTCTTGAGACGTAATTTCTAAGAAATATCAGTCCACCTCATAGAATTTTTGGTTTGGAGAAAGGACACGTTTTGAGGAACCAGTGCTTTAGTCTTCTTTAGAAAGCAGAGACGCTCATTTTCTGCATTCAAGCCCCCACCAACCGGAATGGATCTTTAAAGGAGGTTTGGAAAATTTGTGCCATTGCATTGAACTGTTGCAGTGCGTTGGGAATGCGACTTTTTAAAAGGTAATGCACCCAAATATCATTCACTTTGAATTCGGCAAAGTTGTGGGAATGAGGTGGGCAAGTTGTGATTTTGGTCATGGGCACGTCATTACCTAAAACGTACATTACAAGGTTTGAATTAAGAAGTGTTCGGTTAATTAGCAAGACAATTCCTTATTGCTAAATTAATAATCGGGCACATGTCTTGTCCCGACATGTGGCCCCATGTTTGTTTAAGGACAAAGGTCCATATGGCCTTCATTTTTAAAAAAAATTTTTAAAAAATAATAATTAGGGTATTCTAGGTCTTACTCTCGCCGAGATTTCTGTTGAGACTATGTCTCTAATTGTCTGTGTGAGATGCCTCATACCCAAGAAGAAAGCCTACCTGAAGGATCAGTGAGACCTTCTCTGAAGGTGAGAAGCGCTTCTCTTTCCATCTTCATGCATTTGACTTTCAAATCTTTACTGCAAGCACTGGGCTTAATGATCTCTAGCTGTGAAGACCCAAACAACCACAATAGAAGAAAGAGCATCATGGGATGGCGAATGGATATGAAAGTGGAATTGCTATGCGCGTTGTTTTTGAGGAACCTCAACATTGAAAAATCAGTACATTCGAATGGAATGCAGAGGCAAGTTTGTAGCCCAAGCTAGAGTTTGGAAAACAACTCGTTTCAAGGAACCCAAAGCTTTAGGCTCTATTTGGTTTGCGGATTTTATCAAGGAAAAAAAAAAAAAAACAATATATATATATCTATATATATATATATATATAAAGAATTGTATTTTTCTTTATTTGGTTGTAATGGAAAATTTGAAGAAGAAGAAGAAGAAGAAGAAGAAGAAGAACAAGAACAATTAGAATAATTTTGCCTTGATATGATTTTATTTCTTCCTTTTATTTTCTTTCCTCCACATTTTTTTCCCTTCCTTTCTTTTTCCTTGTTAGAATCCACGAATCAAATAGAGGGTTAGTCTTCTTAAAAAGTAGAGGTGCTCATTTTATGCGTTCAAGCCACCACCATTCAGAAGGTGTCTTTAAAGGAAGATAAATATTGCAACAAGCAAACCAATTTTGACAAATTGTAGAAAGATAAATATTTATGAATCTGTACCCTTCTCTAAAGTCCATTGCATTAGATATTTCTATCCCACCCCGCCCCATTGGTCTTCCAACTCGTGGAGGATGGCATTTTGGGTACCTATCAATCGATCAATTGATTGATAAATGATGAACCAACACAATATGATATGACACTCAATTTTTGCGTTTAAACGAGCGCCATTTGAAATGGACCTTACAGGAGGTTTGGAAAATTTTTGCCATTGCATAAATGATGAACTGTGTCGCAATGTGGAAGGAACGCAACTTGTTGAAAGGTTAATGCACCCAAGTGGTCCCATGTCTTTTCGAGGGTATATGTTTGTGTGTCAGTCATTAATTGGGTACCAATTGTTGCCTAATACATTTCCATGAGCTATCAATGAGAAAAATTTACCACTAAATTGTTTTTTTTTTCTTTTTTTTTTTTTGCTTGAGAGTAGTAAGATTTTAGTGGGTGAGCATGAAGACGAGTTTTGAATACAAGGTTTTTGTATCATGCTAATAGGCTTCACCACCTAAGCTAGGGCCCCTTCAAATGTCTACTAAATCTTCTTCTTCCTTTTTTGTTTTTGTTTTTTTTTTTTTTTTAATAAAAAATTTTAAATAAGGTCACAATAGGCAATTTTGGATACAACCTTTTAATAGGAAAAGAAAAACAGGACAACACTCTTTCTAACCCACAAGCAATCAGTTTATAATTAATTGGGTTTGGATCATTCAAAATCAACTCCATTATGTGTCTCACATCTGCTGGGTAGGGGGTAACCCTTCGGTTCAACATTCGTGAGGCAAATTGTCTCTTCATAGGATTGCCCTATATATCTTAAGCCTGTGATGGTGGTATCAGAGTGACCCAGTCAGTTTCATGAGCCACCTCATTTGGTACCACATGGGTCGGGTCAGGTAGCCTCTTCTCAAGATTGACCCTTCTACGATGGCTTAAGCCTGTGCTATGGTCCCAAAACACTCTACTTGAACGTGTTTATGTCAAGCAAGCTTGATTTAGATATTGCTAGCTCTTGCTAAAGTTTTGGTCCAACGTACTTATTGACGCGTAGTCAAGAGATTGATCATGTCAATAATATGGTTGTGTATCCTTATCAATCAAAAAATTTTGCTGTCTAAAGAGTAAATGACTAAAGAGGCGTCATTTTCTTTGATATATAACTTTTGGTTGTCATGAATGTTATTGCTTAGAATATCGTATGGGTGATTGACTCCTAGTCAAGGTAGGTGAGTCAATCATGCAAAAAATATCTCTCGATTCATTAAGTCGGTAAGCATTTGGAATTGAAGTTGCACCCACGATTTCAATACGGTAGGACTACACTTGTTCATCAAAGAAATAGAAAATCTTAAAACATGGTATCCTCTCAAAGAAAAACTTATACGGAGTATATCACTGTGACCACGTCAGGATATGGACTGTTATATCACAAACCAGCGAAATGAGAGTAAATATATTTGGGGAGGGATCCGTTTACGCCCGGTGTAAAACTTTATACTCTTACACATCTTAATATTTTTTTTGTGAGAATAATGTTTCTCCAATCCAACCGTTCGATTAGTTTCTAAATTCATGTACATCATGCATGCCAAATTTTAAGTAAATCGGATATCGAGAAACGTTTGATCTGTAAACTTATATTTCTTTTAATAAATAAAATTATAATTTGAGGCATTGTATGAATGACATATTTTCCAATATCCGATTTATTTAAAATTTGGCATGCATGATGTGCATGAATGTAGAACCTAATCCAATGGTTGGATTGGCGAGATATTATTTTCACAAAAAGATATTGAGGGGTATAAGAGTAAAAAGTTTTACACTGGGTGTAAACGGATCCCTTCAAATATATTTTGACCAAAAAAAAGAAAAAGAAAAAAAAATGAGAGTAAATATCTAGAGAATCCCAAGGCATAAAATGAGCAACTTATATGGAGTATATTACTGTGATACCACGTTACGATACGGACCGTGATATCACCAACCAGTGAAATGAGAGTAAATATCTAGAGAATCCCAAGGCATAAAATGAGCAACATATCATGTACCTCATGGAATTTGAAGTTTTAGAAGAAAAATAAAAGTTTTTAAACCTCAAAATTGATTACTTACTTGGGCTACGTACAAATGAGCCGAATTGAGATGAATTTTGAAGTGTTCAAGCTTGGTTCATTGAAAAGCTTGTTTGTTTATTATTGAGCTGAGCTTTTAACTAGCCTAAACTATTGTGTTCAAGTTTGGTTCGTTAAAAAGTTTATACATTTAATATTGAGTCGAGTTTTTAATAAGTCTAAATTATTGTGATTGAACTCAATTAAGGAGAAAGTAGAGAAGCTTGTGCTCAAGCTCAAATTTGGTTTGGCCTTGATTTTAAGTTTGTCTTGTGCTCGTTAATGTGGTTTTGTATCTATAATTTGTTATATTTAAATCTAATTAGAAATATTTATAAACTAGTAACTCATGTCCTAATTTTATTCATTATTTTTTTTAATACTTGTCAAATTGTTTTACTAAACAAGCTCACTAGCGAGCTCATTAACAAGCCTCATTTTGAACTCTTAACAAACTCTTTGTTGAGTTTTTAACAAGTTTGTTCGCGAGGCTAAACGAGCCGAGTTTTAATCTGCTCGAGTGTGACTTATTTACTAAACGAGCCTAAACTCTAGGTTTGAGCTTGTCTCGTTTACTAATAGACCGAGTTTGAGTTGAACCCTTATCAAAATTTCTCATGAGCAACTCACATTTTGCTACATCTCCAAATAACGCGTGAGACTATGAGAGAATGGGTCATATACATGTTGATTGCAACAAGCAAACCAATTTTGACAAATTGTAGAAACATAAATATTTATGAATCTGTACCCTTCTCTAAAGTCCGTTGCATTGGATATTTCTAGCCCACCCCGCCCCATTGGTCTTCCAACTTGTGGAGGATGGCA
The DNA here is from genome assembly GCA_039720395.1 of Liquidambar formosana. NCBI lineage: Eukaryota > Viridiplantae > Streptophyta > Magnoliopsida > Saxifragales > Altingiaceae > Liquidambar > Liquidambar formosana. Next base: position 52,259,909 of record CM077820.1, on the reverse strand, counting down.
TTTTGGGTACCTATCAATCGATCCATTGACTCATATATGACGAACCAACACAAAGTAGACCAGTCATAATTGATTGCAACTTGTTGAAAAGTAGTGACACTCAATTTTTGCGTTTAAACCACCACCATTTGGAATGGACCTTATAGGAGGTTTGGAAAATTTGTGCAATTGCATAAATGATGAACTGTGTTGCAGTGTGGAAGGAACGCAACTTGTTGAAAGGTTAATGCACCCGATATCATTCACTTAGTTTGTTTTCTTAGGAAAAAATACACCAATTAAATATACTACTCTGTAATAATAATGTAATAAATTAAAGGGAGTCCAGTTAGTTGTACGGCCATCATTTCTAAAACACATGCACAAACCTTCGGATGCGTCCTGCTTGTTTGAACAAGTGGTCCCATGTCTTTTCGAGGATATATGTTTGTGTGTCGGTCATTAATTGGGTACCAATTGTTGCCTAATATATTCCATGAGCCATTGATGAGAAAAATTTACCAGTAAATTGATTTTGTTTTTCTTTTTGCTTGATAGTGGTAGGATGATTTTAGTGGGTGAGCATGAAAGACGAGTTTTGAATACAAGGTTTTTGTATCATGCTAATAGGCTTTACCACTTAGGCTAGGGCCTCTTCAAATGTCTATTAAATCTTTTTGTTTTTTGGGTATATCATTATAAGGTCACAATAGGCAATTTTGGATACAACTTTTTAATAGGAAAAGAAAAACAAGACAACACTCTTTCTAACCCAAAAGCAATCAGTTTATAATTAATTGGGTTTGGATCATTCAAAATCTGCACTCAACTTGAACCTGTTTATGTCAAGCAAGCTTGATTTAGGAGAAAAACTTCTATGTAATTAATTGTGACACGGCTGACGTAGTGTTATAAGCTAATAAGAGAGGAGGAAAGTGGAATTGTCAGAGTACTTTTTGGCCTTACAATACCACGTTGTTCCCCTCCTATTGGCCCATGACACCACGTGGCCGTGCCACAGTTACATGAAAGACTCACTCCTTGATTTAGATATCACTAGCTCTTGCTCCCAACTCCGCCCTCTCCAACATGCTTAGGATATATATCTAAAGTTTTGGTCCAACTTATTTCCCTTAACATAAAAAAGATTATTGTTCACTTTGCATTAGTTTGATTAGTTTTGTTTTTTTGTTTTTTTTGTTTTTCGTTTTTTTGTCTTTTTGTTGAAAGTACTCTACTGTTTGTGTTTTTGTTGCTTGAAAACATCCTTGGGTTTATTGACGCGTAGTCAAGAGGTTGATTATGTCAATAATATGGTTGTGTATCCCTATCAATAAAAAATTTTTGCCATCTAAACAATAAATGACTAAAGAGGCATCATTTTCTTTGATATCTAACTTTTGGTTGTCATGAATGTTACCGCTTAGAACATCGTATTGGTGATTGACCCCTAGTCAAGGTAGGTGAGTCAATCATGCAAAAAATATCTCTCGTTTCATTTAGTCGATAAGGATCTGAAATTGAAGTTGCACCTACGATTTCAATACGGCAGGACCTACTCGTTTATTGAAGAAATCGAAAATCTTGAAACATGGTATCCCCTCAATGAAAAATTTGTACATCACTGTGATACCGTGGCAACATATAGACGTGATATTACAAACCGATAAAATAATAAAAGTATATATTTAGGGCCTGTTTGGTTGTCCAATTTGAAATTAAACAATTCAAGAAATTTTATATAAGATCAAAGACATAAATCTATCACATTGAATTAGAATATTTTTAAATGTTGTAGTTATCATTATAATTGATGTTGTAGAATTAATTTTGAGGAATTTATAAAATACCACTACTTTGAATTGCTATTTTTATTTGTGATGATAACTATCATTTTCTTGAATAGTTAATTCAAGATGATGGAATATACTTTCAACACTATGCAAAATTTCTTAAATTATTTAATTTCGAATTGGACAACCAAACAGGCCCTTAGAGAATCCCAGGGCAATCATGTACCTCATGGAATTTGGAGCTTGAATTGTTGGGGAAAAAATGAAAATTGAACCTTAAAATTGAGTACCCAAAGGCATTTAAAAAACGTAGAGTACGGACTTATAGTGTTGATTTTATTTTACTACCTTCAACTTTAAAATCAAACAAATTGTTCCTAAACTAGATTTTAAAGCCCTTGTGAAGAAAATACTTAGTTATGAATGGAAGAGTGATTTATTTCTGTTAAAAGATGATCTAAAGTCGGAAAGGAAAAATAGCGTCCATTTTCCCCATTAAAAGTGTTAGTGGACTCCTCTTGGCACCCCTTGTGGCCATTGAATTAATTCTGTACTGCTATTGTTTGAACCACACAGAATTTTGAAGATCCCAGGCAGCGATTTATACTCTCAAAAGGGAGTGCAGCTCTTCGATCTTCACCGCAGGCTTCAATGACGCAGGTTTTAGGGCCTTTTAATCCTTGTGTTGATTCGATTTAAAGGTGGTGTTTGCTTATATTTATCCTCCCGAGTCCTTTAATCCTTGTGTTGATTTGATTTGATTTATTTTTTATTTTTCTTGCACATTGTTGATGGCCTCAGTAATATGCTCATATGCTCATATGCACATATCATTTAATCTAAATAATGCTTGATGATACATGTTGCGTATTAAGAACTTGATAGTAGAACATAGGTTTATACTAACTGAGTTACTTCTGTTTCATATTGTTTCGTGGCAAAATTCGCACGTGTGATATGATTAAGTTTTAAATTGTGCTTTAGATGCCATTGAAGTATTTAGAATATATGGGAATTGAAGACAAAGTTCACTCACTCAATGTTTCCATTCTCTCAATATTTTTCTCACTCCTTTGTATCTATATTGGATCTATTTTTGAAGTGGTGGGCCCCACATGATATGAATGGTCCAGATTTCACTCAACCACTGGAGAGAAGTCTTTCACATCACTATCACCTCTCTTTATCCGGGCATGGATCCTCTCCAGTACTGGACATGTCCAGTACAATCTTGGACCATCCATGTGTGGGCCCCACCTCACATGGATGGTCCAAGATTCTTTGATATCTAACTTTTGGTTGTCATGAATGTTACTGCTTAGAGCATCGTATGGGTGATTGACCCCTAGTCAACGTAGGTGAGTCAATCATGCAAAAAATATCTCTTGATTCATTTAGTCGATAAGCATCTGGAATTGAATTTGCACCCACCATTTCAATACGGTAGGACCCACTCATTTATTGAAGAAATCGAAAATCTTGAAACATGGTATCCCCTCAATGAAAAACTTGTACATCACTATAATACCATGACACCATATGGATGTGATATCACAACCCAATGAAGTAAGAGTATGTATCTTGAGAATCCCAAGGCATAAACTGAATAACATATCATGTACCTGATGGAATTTAAAGTTTGAATTGTTGGAAAAAAAAAATGTTTTTGAACCTTAAAACTGAGTACCCAAACGCATTTAAAATACGTGGAGTATTGATTGTGTAGTGTTGATTTTATTTTACTACCTTCAAGTCTTCAACTTTAAAATCAAATAAATTGTTCCTAAACTAGCTTTTAAAGCCCTTGTGAAGAAAATACTTAGTTTTGAATGAAAAGAGTGATTTATTTCTGTTAATTAAAAGATGGTCTAAAGTCGGAAAAAGGAAAGGACAAGTAGCGTCCATTTTCCCCATTAAAAGTGTGAATGGAGTCCTCTTGGCTCCTCTTGTGGCCATTGAATTAATTCTGTACTGGTATTGTTTGAACCATACAGAATTTTGAAGATCCCAGGCGGCAAATGTATACTCTCGCAAAAAAGTACGTGCAGCTCTTCTTCACGGGCTTCAGTGATGAGGTTTAAAGGCCCTCTAATCCCTTGCGTTGATTTGATTTTAACAGGGAGTTTGTTAAGATTTATCCTCCTAGGTCCTTTAATCCTTGTGTTGATTTGATTTGATTTATTTTTTATTTTTCTTGCTCGTTGTTGATGGCCCCAGATATGCTCATATGCCCATATCATTTATCTAAATAATGCATGAAGATAATGTGAACTTGATAGTAGAATACAGGTTTATAAACCGATTATATTTCATTTTGTTTTGTGGCAAAATATGATTTAAGTTTTAAATTGTGATTTAGATGCCATTGAAGTACTTAGAATGGGAATTGAAGACAAAGTTCACTCACTCATGACTCAACGCTACCACTCTCTCAATATTCTCTCTCCTCTCTTATTTATCTCTATCTGTATCATATCTATTTTTGGCCGACAACATCTCTATAGCTACCTCTGTCACCATCCAGTGAAACTAAAACCATTGATATTTGGTGATTCTCACATGAAGTGGTAAGCCCCACATGGAATGAATGATTTAGATTTATTTAAACCATAGAAGAGAAGCCTTTCCCCATCGACCACCATCACCCCTCTATGTCCATATCAGATCTTTGTATTGATTTTTTATTTTTATTTTTCAGTTTGAAATTCAAATAGGATTCCAAATAGGATTCCAGTTTATAGTTTTACTAGTTACTAACCGGTGCAGGAAATGATTTTTAATTTTGATTTATTAATTTAAGTTGGATCTAAGTTAAATATTTGAAGGGAAGAATGGGGCAGAGTTATTTAGGTGAGTTAAAAGCTATTTTTAGCTCACAAAGTCTAAAAATAGTTCTCTACGATGAAAATAGCTCTTTACATAAAGAGCATGTCCAATGGTGTGCTAAAAGGTGTGCTATTGCTAAATTTTAGCAATAGTATACCACATTGGTGCTCCAATGGTGTGCTAAAAAATAGTATACCGTATTATGCTAAATTATAATATTTGACACCGTAACATATGCTAAAATAACAATAGCACAGGTAATATAACTCACACCATTAGAGATGCTCTAAAGTGGTTATTCTAAAGTAGCAAGAACAATTTTATTTTGTTTTATTATTATTATTATTTTTTAGCTCTCCCCCTTTTTTCTCTTTCTAACTTTCATTTTTTTCTTACCAATTACCACTCCTCTACTTCCAAATTCTTTTCATCCTTTCCAATTACTTGTTTCAAAGTTTTGATAGTATAATAAATAAATAAATAAATAAAAGAAGATCCAATTTGAAAAAATATTTTACTGAAATAATCTAACATCTAATAAGATAAATAAATAAATGAATTTATAACAAAATGAAACATTAAGCCACAAATATTAATCAGAAATATGATTTAACATGACAAATAAAAGTTCATTTATAATTTGATGATAATTTTAAAAAAAGTAATTTTTTTTCTCATGACTTTTCACATCGCCTCTTATAAAACAAAGCATTACCATTCACACCATTGGACTTCTCTCTCTCACACACAAGCCGTCTCTTTCTCTATCCTCTCTTTTTCTCCCTCCTACTTTGATTGCACTTCTTTATCTCTCAAATAAAACAAAACATTACACATAAAAAAACACTACTATACAAGGGTTTTTTCTCTAACTCTATCTTGAAGTACCTATAATGCCACCAAGAACTGATAAAAGAGGCATACTTATTTGAAAAGGCATGGCCAAAAAAGAGAACTTAAAATTCATGCGATGATAAAGAAAGACCTTATTCACATTCACACACAGAATAATCAATTATTGTAGGTGCAACTCAAGTAACAGGGCCAACCTCTGTCATTAGGCTTCCAACAACCCTCTCAGGGCCATACTTCTCCAAAAGCCCTTTAGAAATCTAGACAAAATGGAAATTAAAAGCTGATAGTGACATAAAGACAGGATATGTACATACAGTCTTCAATAAAAAAGAAAAACCGTAGATTTATCTCATCAAACAAGTCTAACCTTGTATGCACACTGGTATTCTCCCACCTGCAAAATTTTTTTTTTTTTCAAAAAAGTGGGGGGAAAAAGAAGTATAAGAACAAGAAGGGTTTATTAACAAAAAAAAAAAGGAAGATACAAATTCAACCTACAATGCAATAGCAATTAGAAATTATATAACAAAAACTAAAATTGGGAAAGGGGACAGAAAAATTGAGAAAGTAATGAAGAAATTTACCTCGACTCCATGGCACAAAATAAAAGAAAACCAGAACTTCAATGGAAGCGGACCTTTTTCCGTATTCCAGCCGGCAACGGTTAGGGATTAATTATCTAAAATCTCAAAAGAGAAATAATGATACTCAATCTTGTAACCTTTTTCTATTTTAGTCTGCTGTAGTTAATTTTTTTCATAAACCTATCAGCTGATTGGATTTGGATTTGCTCTAGTAAGCCCCTAATACTAGTCGCTCCAGTAGCCGCGCGATGGAGGCCACGTGGACAGCAGTTCCTTCAACGCAGGGCCGGCCCTGACTATAATTTTTCAATGTGGTCGCTTAGGGCACCACTTTTTTGGATGAAAAAAGGGGCCCCAGCAGCAAATGTGATAACTGTGATTGAGTTAGCCCAAAAGAAAAAAAAAAATGTAATGATTGTGAATAAGGCCCTAAAAACAAATATAAGGGCCCAAGTCCAGCAGCCCAAAGAATAAGTCTAAAACACAATTACCCAAACAAAAACTAAAAGGCATCACTTGAACAAATCGATGGAATCAGATCTAAAAGGTGGAGTTAGATCTAAAAAGTCAAAACCTAAAAAAAAATATCTATCTTCTCTCTCAATCCCTCACAAGTCACTCCCCCTTTACGGCTTGACCTCTCTCCCTTCACGGCTTCACAGCTTCTCTCCCTCTCACACCTCTCTCGCCTCTCTCAGTCTCTCTAAGGTGTTATTCCGTGTTAAATCTTTTTGTCTTTCACTCAATCACTCTTAAATCTTCTCTCTTTCTTTCTTTCCTTCTTTTTTTTTTTTTTTTGCTGAATTGTTGAATTTTGCTAAGTTATGAAGCAAGAAGTATGAATTATAGCTTTTGAAGTTCTTGTAATGATTTTTTGTTACCTTCATTTATATAAGCAAATATTAGTAACTATATAGGCAAGAAAACTTTGAGTGATACTAGAAAAAAAAAATTGAGTATGTAGAAATATATTACTTTTTTTGGTGTGTGAATAAGTATAAGGGGCCTCATTTTTTGAGTTCGCTTGGGGCCTCCAAAAAGTCAGGGCCGGCCCTGCTTCAACGGCTGGGATTGAAGATGCACTTCCATCTGCAGATTCGGTAATGCCGTTAGGGGGGGATGGAAAATTGGAAATGCATCTTCAAACGGTGCCATTTTCACCGGCAAAAACAAAAGCAAAAAGAAGGGGGGGGGGGGGGGGGGGCGGGATTTCAGATCAGATTGGGTTTTAATTTTTTTCACAAACCTATCAGCCGATCACAGTTTCACATGGCCACTAAAGTACCAGATCGAGACTCAATAAATTACCAAATAATTAGAACAAAACATTTAGAGCAATGATTCATTCAATCACACAATTTTAAAAAATAGGTGGTCAACTGGTCATCAATCGTTTAGACGAATAAGCAAGTAGTATACAACAACCATTATACAAAAGGAAAAAGAAAAAGGAAAGGTAAAAGGCAAAAAGACAAGAAAAGGGAGAAGTAAACTACCACTATCATTCACATATAAACAGAAATGATGGCAAGGCATAACAAATAACCACAAGCATACATCTGCCACAAAACAAATAACATTGGAAATAGCACCACGGAAAATTAGAAATTGCAGTCATAATTAACATTTATCGTTGAACAAAGAGGATTAGAGATTTCTTTCTCACCTCCCGCTGGCCCCAACTATGTGATCGCGATGAAGCCGAATCCTTTGATCTTGCTTTCAAGTTTCCCCACTCCCTGCAATTAGAATTGAAGCCCAAAAAAATGGATCCTAACATGATGCAATAGCCATCCAGACGACCAAATCTAAAACCGAAGGCCCAATTCTTAGTTCACCTCACTTTTTCTCACCAAACAAGCACAACATGAAGAGTATTTTGTCAGATTTTTTGTGTAACCAAACGGACGACCCAACCCTTTCAGTTTCCCTCCATTTTCTCACCAAACAAACACTACATGCAGAGGATTTTGTCAGCAAGTCAAACAAAAAATCAAAGAGAAAATTAAGGAGAGAATGAGAGAACCAACCCGTAGAGACGAAATCAAAGCCCTCTAAAACCTCGGATCGCCCAAAACCTCTGATCACAGATCTTTTTCTCCAAATATCCAAACCCAACGAACGGGTGGTCAGAGTCTATAGTTGTTCAAGAAGATTATTAGAATTTTAAAAACCACATATAAAATAATTCTTCAAAATATGAGACGGGACTGTGTATTCTTTCCCATCATTTTCAAGGATGCCTAATGACACCTAAAGGCTTCCCTTGGAGCCTCAGAAGTAGACGAACAGACCTTCAAGACAAGAATATATGCCCAACGGATGAGAGGAAAATCATGTACATATGAGAAGAAAATCATCAAAATAAGGAGAGAGAACCAACCTGCACCGACAAAACCGAGAAATGGCTACGTTCCCCAAGCAAGACAGACGGATCAGAGGAAAATCATGTATATGTGAGAGGAAAATCATCAAAATAAAGACAGAGATCCAACCTGCACCAACGAAACCGAGAAATGGAAGCTCGCACTTTTTCTGAAATTCAATCTGAAAATGAGAAAGAAGGAAGGTACGAGGGGGAGTCGGTGGATTGAGATAAACCCTGCCCACACATTCTGATGTTGGGTGTTCTTGTGGAGGCGGAGAGGACGCAGAACCGACAGATGAAGCAGGAAAGCGCAAGGATCTAAGAAGGCACAAAACGGCGTCGTTTAACGGTGCTACATTTGGGTTGATAGCAGCTGTCGTTTTGCTTTGGAAGATCAACCACAAAAACCTTTCCTTTTAGAGCATCTCTAGTCATGTGAGCTATATTTGGTGGGAGGCCTATTTCCACATCTTTTTTTGCTTATCCACACCCTCCCATAGGCAACATTGTCATTTAACTTCTCTTCCTTTCCCTTCTCTCTCCTTTCTTCTTCCTTTTTCTATTTTTTTTCTCTTCTTTCTCTGGCAGAAATAAGGTAGAAGTAGCACAGCCCTGTTTGTTCACTGAAGGAGGCAAAAAAAAAAAAACATTAACGGAGGAGAATGGTTCATCCAACCCTTGGTCACATCCCATTCACTGGTCTCTCCCCGGCAAAGACTGTTGCACCCTCTAGAGATTACGGGTCTATAAAGAAAAAAACTCAAAATAATTAGTGCTACCCTCTCTAGATCTATTGAGACCAGCCTTAGGGATGGCTTCCAATATCATTTGTTACAAACCTGTACTGGTGGTGCTGGTTATCATTGCCATTGATTTTTCCCTTCACTAAAGTTTGAGAACATTTGCATATAAACACAAACACACACACACATACATATAATTACACCTGCAATTTCTATTTTTCACATTAAAATGGTGAAAAGGTATGTGTTTGCCCACCATCTTCCACCGTCCAATCAGTCTTTTCTTCAAATAGTTTACTACGTGCATTTGATTATCTATCAAATAAAGTGTGAATTTCCAAGTTCGATCCATTATAGTGGGAAATGAAAACCCAAGCTCACAAGTGACCAAAAATCTAAAGCCCTCATCAAGTAAAAAGTTGAAGAAAGCGACCCCAGTGAGAAATGGATATGGAAATAGGGCTTGTGCAAAAGATAATCCTTCTCCTCGATTTGATTTTTCTTTTTATATAAATTCATAATAGGTGTGTGTGGGTTGATGGTGTCGTCGGAGGGATGGGAGATGACCAAGGTTTGGGCGAACTAATAATGAAGAGGGGAGAAGAGAGGGAAGGGGAAGGAAAAGGAAGAGAAGGGAAATGACAAAGTTGCCCTGAAAGGGTGTGGATAAGCAAAAAAGGGTGTGGAAATAGGCCCTCCCTATTAGGTGTGCTATTACTATTTTAGCACATATTATAATGCCAAATGCTATAATTTAACACAATGTGCTCCAATGATACAAATAAACGTAGTGTGTTATTTTTTGCCACAACTTCAACTCTTTCCACAGATTTAAGGTCTTGTAAGATAGTGAATGAGGTATATCGTGGATCAAATGGAATGTTGCTTGAGTGGGATAAATGAGTTTTAAAAAGGGTATGTTTTCTGACTTTTTTTTTTTTTTAATATATAAGATTTCAATATTATTTTTGAAAATATTGTATTTATTTATGGGTTGTTTGGTTATTGATAAAATTTTAGAAGAAAAATGGATGAAAAGAAGTTGTTGGTGTGTTTGATTGTTGAGAAAGGGAGGAAAAGTTGACATGGCAAATATAGCAATAGCTCACCTTTGTGCCAAATATAGCACAAGGGTGAGCTATTGTTATATTTAGCACACCATTGGAACATCCCAACTTGTGTTAAATGCTATAATATAGCAATAGCACACCATATAGCTTACCCTTGGAGATACTCTTATAGGAGCTCATATAAATAGGAGCTCATATAAAAGAAAGCATTACCTCTCTTGGACTTCTCCCTCTCACACACAAACTGTCTCTTTCTGTATCCTCATTTTTTCTCCCTCCTAATAAATGCAAACAAAGTATTCTTTGATTGCACTTCTTTATCTCTCACATACTCCATTCGTTTCAAATTAACCGTTTCCTTTGAAAAAACACGTTTTCTAAGAAAACCCTATTAAATGCTTTCACATCAATGCATATGTTTTGATATTCCAATTTTGCCCTCCAAGTGTGCAAAACATTAAAAAAAAGAAAAAAAAAAAGAAAAAAGAGAATACCTTTTTAAGGGTATCTTAGGAAATGAATCAAAAGGAACCAATGACTTTTGAAACATGATAATAGTTTTGAAACATCCCAAAAAAGAAAGTAGTCCACTTATTTAGGAACGGATGGAGTAAAACAAAACATTACTTCTTTTTTACAATAAATTTTTAAAAGGGTTTTTTTAACGTGTGTCCTAAGGGCACATGTTAAGCTGCAATTAATGATTTAATTATCGCATTATAAATAATAAAAATGCATTGTAAATGGTGAAAGTTACTTGAAAAACTGTGAAAACACATTTTTCCATGCACTGATTGACTATTAATTGCAGCCTAACATGTGACTTAGGGCACATGTTAAGAAAACCCTTTTTAAATGCAGGTTCTAAAAGAATACTCCAGACCATGGGGTTTTTGGACCTCAACTCCGCAATGTAGATTTTGGACCCTTAGGCAGAACAAAGATTTTAGATCTCCATAGTCAATCTCCTTCATGCTGGCTAAAACCCTCACACTATACACAGGGACGGAGCCATGTATAGACCAAAGGGGGCCATCGGCCCCCTCCCCGCTCCATTTTTTTTTTTTTTTTTTTTGTAAAATATATATGTAGACATAACTATTTAAGTATAAAATTTGGCTTAAAAATTATATTTGGCCCCTCCCAAAACCAAATCCTTTACTAGTTTTATTTTTCATATTAATTTTATGTTGAAACTTATTATATTTCTCATTTTTGAATGGTTTAAATTTTTTTGTTCATATTTTGGCCTGAAGATGAAATCCTAGTTCTGTCCGTGATTGTCCACCTCTTATGTCGTACCTGATGGCTTCTTGTTTCTGTGTACGTAGTTGAATCATCATAGCAAAAGGTGAAAAAAATTTGATTTGATTTTTAATTTTTTCTTGTATTGAGCTATGAATCTAAGGGGGAAAAAAATTCTACGCTTAGGTTGGATTTGCTTTAGCATTTTTTTTTGTAAAATTTTTTTTTTCCCCCTGAGTTGGTATGCTTCCATGGAAACGTGGGAACTCTTCCATGGCTGAAGTAAGTGAACGAATGTGCCAAAAAAAAAAAAAAAAAAAAAAAGGAAGTGAGTGAACGAAGGAGAGGAGAAGAGGCAAAGAATCTGTGATCACGATTACGTGGGAGAAGAGAAACACTTCCATGTAACTGTGATAGGGCCAGGTGGTATCACAAGTCAATGGGGGCTTTGCAAAGTGGGATTGTGGGGCCAAAAAATACACTGACAATCCCACTTTACAAGGCTTCCATTGGCTTGTGATACCACCTGACCCTATCACAGTTACATGGAAGTTTTTCTCGTGGGAGAAAGTAGAAGTCATGGGTACGTAGGTACTATCATTATTAGGAGAGAAGACATTGAGAGAGAGGGGGGTGGAGTGGAAGTAGAATTGTGGAACCAATAGCTCCCTAACAAAAGGAAAAAAAAAAAAAAAAAACACACAGAATTTCCACGTGGCATTAAAACAGGCAATCATCCTCCATGATATATATATATATTATTATGGATAATGCTACTTTGCCCCGCACTTTGCTCTATACTATGCTCTACTATGTGCATTTGAGAGGATAAAATTGTGGGACACACTGATATGATTAAATCTTAAAAATTGAAACCCTTTTAATAACACATATATAGTAGAGCAAAGTGTAGAGTAAAGTTCGGAACAAGCTAGCATTACCCATATATTAGATAGATATACAGATATAGATACGGTTCAAAGGAGTGAGATAACGTTGGTTTGACGGTACCATTTGAAACGGAAGATATACTTTAGGAGCAAATGTTGGCTAACGTTTACGGGGGCTCATAAAAATAGAGACATATCTTTTTATTTAATATAAAATTGTTCAACATGTGTAAGGGCCCGTTTGGTGCAGCTGTAACTTGTAACGAAGTACTTTTCTGAAAAGATCTACGTAGAGAAGAGGTTATTGTAAAGAGGTTTGACAGTGTTTGGTTGCTGAACACATAGAAGAGCTTCTGATGCAAGAAGTGCTTTTTATCTGTTTGGTAACATCATTGTTGAAGCACTTCTAACCCTGAATTTGACTGTAATGCCCTTTTTAAAGGTGTTTATCTCTCTGCTTGGTATCTCACTACTGAATCACTCAAAATTTAACAATTCTTCACATTAATTTGCTTACAAATAAATACGAGATATTTACATGTAAGTTTTTTCAAATCCACATTAGTGTCATTAATATAACGTGTTCGAAAATATCAATGTTACAAACACCATCAAAAGTATAGAATTATAAAAAGTCACTAACATCAATAATATAAATGTGTCTAAAATCACCAACATCAAATAAACTAACTAAAAAAAAAAGGATGCCCAAAAAGAATCGCACACCAAACATTTAGCCCCTAATCTGACTAGCAATAGAATCACGCACTGCTCCCATTTCATTGTCATCTTCCACATCATTTCCAAACAAATTAATGTTTGATGCTCGAAGAGGTATATAATCTTGATTTTCATCATATATACGAAACTCTTCATCAGCAATTGCTTCCCGCCTTATAAAATTGTGTAAAGCCATTGATGCAACAACAATGTCCACTTGTGTATCATATTCATAGGGATGCATTTTGGATAGAATTTGCCATCTAGCTTTCAAAACACCGAAGGAACGCTCAATAACACTTCTTAACAATGAGTGCGCTTGGTTAAATAACTCTCGTGGTCCCCTCGCTTGACTACCTCGACGAAAATCTGGGAGGTGGTATCATTCTCCTTTATATGGTGCTAAATATCCTTTCATATTAGGATACCCCGCATCAACAAGGTAATATTCTCCTGGAATTGTTAATAAAGATTCATGAGTTTCAAATATGAATAGTAAGTCACAAAATAAAATCGAAAGAAAGAAAAAAAAAAACGCACTCCCAATAGGTTTAGGAAAATTCAAATCTGGCCAACGAAGGGCTTCTAAAAAAATACGAGTGTCATGGGCTGCACCCTCCCAACCAGCCCAAACAAATGTGAAGCACATGTCAAATGAGCAAGTTGCCATCACATTTTGGGTACAATATCTGTAACACCCGTGATTTGAAAGTAAGGTATTAAAGGTTTAAGCTGCTGAAATTTGGCTAAGTGTGGGGAAAAAGTGAATTTTCGTAAATCTTTGTTTCTAAAGATAATTTTTGGCGGTAATAGAAGTTTATAATATTATAAGACTTCTGTGATTTTATGGGATTTTATTAGCATGTTTGGATTGGGTTCCTCACATGTTTGTTTTAGGAAAATCTGTCGGGCGACAGATTTTGTACTAAAACTTGGAAATGAGATTTTGATATACTTGGAATTTGATTTTTCTGATATTTTATTTGGATTCAAATGGGGGGTTATTTGCTTATTTTCATTAAATAACTTAAAGTAAAAGGATAATATAAGAATGAAGAAGATTACTTAAATGTTTTGGATGAAAATAAGGCTGAGGTCTGTGCTGATGGAGAATGGCCTGACTAACTGTCTATTTTCTGCTGTCTGTATATTTCAGACGGCTGAAACATGTTTCAGCCGTCTGAAAGACAATTTTCAGCCGGCTGAAAGTTCATGTCAGCCGTCTGAAAGACAATTTTCAGCCGGCTGAAAGTTCATGTCAGCCGACTGAAAATTTCAGAGAGCATTATTTTGCGTTGGGCATTTTCAGCCGGCTGAAAATACTTGTCAGCCGTCTGAAAGTGTCGGCAGATAGTTTTAAAAAAGGCTTGTTTGACGATTTTACCCCCACTTTCCCTTATTAAACCCATTCCTAATGGGTTTCCTACCCATTTTTCGGCAAAAAAGGAAAGAGAGGAGAGAGAGAGAGAGAGAGAAAGAGAGAGAAAGAGGAGCTCGACGGTGAGGAACGTGACCACGGGAGCTCGGGTCCGACCCCACAACGTATGGATCTTGTGATTTCCACCCTGATCTACACGTGTACACCCTTAGATTCACGTTTCTAGCTACCATTTGTGAGGTAGGTGCATTTTTCATGGTTGTAAACCATTGTATGCATGATTTGTTATATTATTATGGGTTTTTAGCATGTTTACATGATATGATACATGTTTACATGGGATTGGGGTTTGAGTTTCTTAATAATTCATATATTTGAGAAATTAGGGTTTTGTTTATGCCCTATTTAGTTATATTGGTGTTGTTTTGCATACCCTCATATGATTTGGAATACAATGATTTGATTTTGAAAACCTATTTGTTAAATCCTTGTAATGGACTATTTAAGGGTCATTTTTATATAAGTGTTGGAAATCCATTTTCTTTCTAAAATTATAAATAAAAATGGATGTGATGATAAGGGGTACTTTCCGGTCTTAATGACCGTAGTGTTCCCGAAATGAGGTTACTTTCTGGATCCATGTAGGATTCATAGTGTTTCCTCAAGATGAGGTTACTTTCTGGACCCATATAGGGATCCATAGTGTTTCCTCTCATTTCCGCGCGCGAGGGCCCCGCATGACCTGGGGAGGATTATTCAGTTTAAAAGACTGATGATGTTATGAATTGCCAGATATGGCGGATTTATGTTATGAATGACTTTCATGTTCTCCTGTACTTGTTTTAAAATTGTGATATGCACCCCTTATTACCTCCTTTTATTTAATTGTTCATAATGGTTTTCAAACCTTGATATACAATCTTGAAAAATGTATACTACTGAGTTTATACTCACGCCTATTTTCAAAACCTTTTGCAGACCTTGAGCAAAGTAAGGATGACTCTTATGAGGAGGCATCACATCGGACTTAGAATATGCATTGCATTATGGGTGTTGTGCAGATGTATTTCACAATTTTATGGCTTGTATATTATTTAGACAGACTTATTGTATTATACACTGCTTGTATTGACAATAGAACTATGTGAGAACTAGTATGCCAGCTTAATTAATTACCTGTTGTGGATGGTTGAATGATTTTGATTTTAAATTGAACAGGTTTAAACTGTCGAGAACTTGGTATGTCCTATTTTCAGACAGGACCATGCCGGATTTTCTAAAAATATTTTATAAAGCTAAAAATTTTATCATAAACCATCCTTGAACTTCATTTTATTTATTTTTCTTTCTATTGACACGTCATAGCCTATTTTCGGGTCGTGACAATATCCCTTCCGGCCAATAAATGGAACTTGCTTGTCTATTGGAAGGACTGTTTGAATGTGGGTCCCATCAATTGCTCCAATGTAGTCCTAATAAAAAAAATATTATTTATTCTATATGAGATAACCAATTAAAAGTATAAATATTGCAAAATAAAATATCATACGGAAATACCCTATCACCTGAAAATGTGGCCAATATTTAGGATTTCGTCGAATGTATTTTCGAACCTCATTATACGAAGTGGGTGGTTTTATTATGTCCATGGATAAACGCATGACAGCTTTTAAAACTGCATGAAAATGCCTAGAGACCGTTTCACCTGAACATTGGAATCGTTCTTGAATCATCCTATTTCCCAAATTATGCCCAAGTACGTTGAGAAACATTGCTACTTGCTCATCCACACCTACATCTCGACTCTCTGTCAATCCATAGTTATCTTTCAAAGTTTTACAAAGGCTCCTAAATACGTGCTTTTCCATTCTAAATTGTTCATGACAGCGCGTATCATTTCCATACATAATATCCATGAGAAACTTTCTCCCACTATATGTAGAATCCCTACATGGTTCCTTAGATATGAAATTGTTGAAATATAAAACTGCTGCAGTACAACCCGCCACCACAAGTGCATTAAACTCCTCATCTCTTTCAATATCTTCATTTCGATCCATAAAGTAACTGCAACTATGAAAATGAATTACTAACATGGAACAAGATACATGTTTATGACAATCAACATAGTAATATCCATAAAATCATTCAATAATATCGAACTACTAAAAAGACCATCAAACAAATATGCGATAATATATGGAATTCAAATTCGTAGAGTAATATTCATTGCAATTATAAGATCTCCAAAGTCAAAAAGTGATAAAATAAAATAAGGTGTTCATCTACACCATGAAAGAAAACATAATTGCAGGGAAGTTTGCAAATTATGACCATAGAAATCCTAAACAGTGGGTGCAATAGGGGTTTCTCGAAGTTGTTCTTGTTTCAGCCATGCAAGCTGCAAGTCGGGGTTGTTCAATGCAACAAGCATCTCTCTATTGTTTTGATTCACAAATAACCGCGTCCTAAGCATGAATAGCTCACCCCCCCGATTGACTTCTGGAATTGCAGTCATCATTTCAATACAATCCCTTATGGTGCTCCCTGCTTGGTTATTTCGAGTAACTGTAGCCTTACTCTCCACAGCATGACAAATGTGGTCAAGCTATTTCGACAACTTTACTACAGCTGAGACCTTCTTTTTTTGTTTTTCTTGTATAGGCTTAAAAACTTCAGCTGTCCTCTTACGCAGTTGCGTAACATTTCCAACATCATTGTTTGCAGCAATGTTTTCTAATCCCAGAGACTCTTCATATTCTTTTTCTACATCATCATGATCTTCTTCAAGAAGATGCCCACCTATGGAAGGTCCACCATGACGTGGGGGTAGTACGCCAGAGGAAGGTGCCCAAGCTCTTACCCCAGTGACAGCTATATCTCAGAATAGCTCATCTAACTTAAAGCAGTGCTTTAATCCTTTTTCTCGAAATTTTGCCGCCTCTGGGATTTGCTATATATACAATAATTCAACTAGTTAGTAAATTAACTATAAAGGTACTTAAATCATTATAATAAAAAAAAATTAAACCTATATTTGCAAACCTGAATTTTCTTATCCCACCATTTAAGTGTTGCATCAACTGTTTGTTTAGCATAATTCGAACCAAGTCCAGTTTCATGGCCCACTAATTTATCCCAAATTTGCCACTCCTTCTTCAAATTATCCCAACGATTTTTCACCTGCTTCTGATCATAAGTTCTTCCTGTCTTTTCAGCTAATTTTTTAATAACAATATTCCACCCTTCCCTGTTGAAATGAGATGTGGGCCTATGACCAGCTCGTACAGCATCTACACAAATATCTATAAACCATAAAGTTTTTGTTCCATCCCATGTTGCCTTTGGTTTATTATCCTTGTCTCTTGACGAACTAATGTTTCCATTGCTTTCCATCTCTCTATATTCAAATATAAAAATAATGGCATAAAAAATAAAGACAAAAGAAAAAAAAAAATCAGAACCAAAACCACAATGCATCACTACTCATGTGAATCCATTGTATATTCTTTATTTATTTATTTATTTATGTTTAAGATTTTACATTAATGACTTTTTATAAATAAATATTTTTAATTTGATAATTTGAAGATATTTTTTTCCCCGAAAAAATGTTCTCGTGCAAGTTGCAACCCAAGTAAAGAATGCCCCATACAGGTTCGCCCATGTGGTACAATACACCTGCTTAGGTCGAACTTGAGATTGATTTAGGGATGAGTTCAATCAAACTGTCATGAAATAGCATTGATATCAAGAAGTTCCAAGATGCTTACTCACCCAACTAATTTTCCAAGATACATGTAATCTCTCTGTCTCACATGCACAAGACAATATATTATAGGACAAAATCTATAAGGGTGACCTTAAAGAAGACTGGTGAGAATAGAAACCAAGACCTCTTGCATGGCGATGATGACCTTAGAAAATTGGAGAAAAAGCTACATATTAGGGCGGGCAATGGCAATGGCATTGGGCTTCTACTTTTGGACTCCCTGAATGCAAAAACTTTGATCCAATGCTTTTGCCACTTTTCATTAAGCCTAATCTACGAGATCACCACTTATGAATATAATCATATATTTTGGATTAATACGATTAATAAAATTTTCCTTATTATAAGGTTGTTTATGGTGGAGATCAAATTATTAGTCTCCGACACTTCATCAGGAAAAAAAAAAAAATCAAAATCAAAATCAAAATCAAAATTTGAACAACTATCAAGAATAATCTAATATGAATGAATTGGAGTACAATGATAGTGACTGACATTAGATTCACGCACAAACTTCAATGAATGAGAAACAATAATTTTTTTATTTTTTATTTTTCCAAAAGAACACAATCATAAACTTGTTGTAGTTGCATAAGCTTCCATGTATTAATTTCCTGTCCAGAATGACTGACGTTTTATCAGAACTAAGCTCACCGGCCATCAAAATTTCTAGCATTAATCTCCCCATTGATGTATTCTTTGTGAAGAGTAATCAAAATTTCTTTGTGAAGAGTAATCAAAATTTCTAGCATTTTATTTTAGTTTTAATATGTTATTTTTCAGTGAACACTTTCACATGTTGTATATTATGGGTTCTTCAATTGGCAGAGAGTTGCCCTTGTCTTTTGTACATTGTTCTAACAATATAATATTCCGTATAACACTACAAACATATAATTTAAATATATATAGATATATACACATAAATTATTTTTGGAACTCAAAAGTACATGTCAGATGGAGTTGAGAAATACCTTGAAGTTGGAGAAGATTCTTGTGGTTGGAGTTGAAAAATACCTTGAAGTTGGAGACGATTCTTGTGGTTGTGTTTTGAGGCTCCTCATTTATGAGTACTATAAAGGTAGGGTTTACAGAACATTATTTGATTCATGGGCTTGATTGTCTTTTGAAAATATTAACATGGGTAAAATGGTCTATTAAAAAAATTCATTAAACTAGCAAAACCTCTTCCCGAGAAGAGGTTTCATCCTCTTTTGCAAAAAGCATGAGTACCGTCACTTTTAGTGGAAGGGCTTTAGGCTTGTTTTCCTCTTTTGCCTAACGCGGATTTCCGTGTATGCCAAACACATTAAAAGCACTTATATTCATAAAAAAGTGCTTAAGTGCTAACGCACCGCACTACCAAACGGGCCCTAACAAAACTAATTACAGATAAACAAGCAATTAAGCGAAGAAAGAAAGAAAGAAAGAAAGAAAGAAAGAAGCTTTGGCAACCGCAACCACACCCTACGTACGCAGTCTCGCTTGTAGGCTAATGCAACTCCAATCCTAAGTTCCAATATACCGTCCAAGCCCAGCCTGACCGTTGGGGAGCTTAAAGTGCACTGCGGATGGAGCTAGCACATACCCTATATATCTGGGATACAAAAACCTGAGCGGGCTGATCATAGAGATTTGGTACTACTGAATTGCCATCCCAGATGAGGCATTTTTTTTAGAGGGATTAGCATTCCTAAACCACCGCGTCTTTATTTTCTTAATTAGCACTTGGAATGGATAACAAAAGCTAACCGTGGCAAACACAAGCGCAAAAAGCAGGATGAGGAAAGGGATAATGGCAACCAGAATTGGGATTTGGAAAGGGTCGGGGGCATCATCAAGTAGGTTGAACACAAAGCTCATGGGTACTATAAAAACTTCAGAGGCTTTCACAAGTAGGTCGTTGAAAGTCTTAAGGGCTTCATCAAGTAGGTCGAGGAAAGACGCCTCACTACCAAGTAGCGCAACATATGACCTTAGAAATAGCTCATAGTAGAAGAAAAAGAAGGAGCTACCAATGACACATGTGGCAATGGCAAGCCCTGACGAATGTTGTAACACTGCGTACTGGCCCGTCATGAACGCAACCATCATTGCTCCCGCCGCAAATATATTGAGGTAGGCGGCCAGTTTGAAGTAAGAAGGGAACTTTTCTTTGTCAGCTGGAAGAGGCATCGCTAGGAAAATGTAAATAAACACTGCAGAACTTGAGAGCATCATGGCTATGCTATTTGAAATAACAAATGCTCTGAAAGCTGCTCTTCTCGCTAGAACTGGAGTGCCCTGGTCTGGGCCCTTGTCGCTAATGTAACCACCGGGCATGGTGAAACTTGCGGCAAAGCTACAGTTGCTATGAGTGCGGCCACTACTATATGGGTTTCTGTTGCTTTCTTGATTTCACTCAAATTAGTACCTTTGTCTTCGTCATCCTTTCCTCCCTTACCAACATCTTCCTTTCTTGTCTTACCAACACCTTCGTAGGTTACATTTCGCTGAAATTTTCCAACATCGGCCTCCTGCAACTCTTTCCGCAACTCTTTCTCAATATGTCTCTGCAATACATTGTCAAAATCGAATGTAATTAAATTAAAAGACAAATATCCTACAAATTTCCATCGAAACGTAATTCATCCCCAGAATGAATACCATTAATAGGAGGGGAAATGCTTGCTTCATATTCCCATCCCCGAAGGATCCCGTGTAGACACATGGGTGGGGTCCATGTAGGTCATACGGATTCCTTAGGGGGTGGATGATACAGAATGCATAGCACCGCCATTATAGGAGAGCTCACGCATTATCCTTTTCCATCGTATTGTACAAAAAAGTGAGATACCGTATCGTAAGTGGTCACGTATATTTTGTGACGAGATTATAAAAAATGTAATCACTTATTGGAAAATATAACCACATACCATTTGGTTATGATACTCTCAACTTCTCAAGGTACCATAGAATTTCCTATAATATCACCCGAGCAAAGCGGTTGTTATATCATGTTATATCACCACATCATGTTAGGACAATAATTAGAGGTGTAGCCAGAAAATTAAACTTGAACAATTAAAATATTAACTCACTTACAAGGTTTTGCCTAGGACCATAACTTGGTCTGGGCCAAAAGGAAATCTGGACCGGACCAAACTAATTTAGTCCTTCAAAATCTGAATTGGACCCAGGTTAGAAATAACATTGGACCGGACTGGAAAAAACGGTCCGATTCTCGAGTTTTACTTTTATTTCGGTTTGTAAAAGGTAAGAAATTTATTGAATAAGTATTATTATGCAATGAATAAGTATTATTAAGCATTGAATAATACTTATTCATGGAGTATAATATAATTAGTATTAACATATAATCATATATATATATATATTTCGGAATTCGGTCCAATTCTAAAACCCCCTAAACCATGGACCGAATCGAGTTGATTGGTTCTTATAAATTTTAAATCGGAACCGGACCGGTTACTGTTTGAACCGAACCAAAATCAGACCAAATTGATCCTACCAGTTCGGTCCTCGAGTCTACCTGAACCATGTTGCATCCCTAGTTTTGCCCCTATATAATTAAGAGAATATAGTGTAATTTATCCTACTAAAATAAGGATTAAAAGTTAGAAAAGTTTTGATTTTTTTGGAATGCTCAAATTTATAAATGAATTAATTTTTTTTGGAGCAAAATAAAATTTGTGTGACTAAATTTTTTTTTTTTTTTTTTCTTTTGAGAGGATCAAATTTGTAATTATAAAAATAAAAATAAAAAAAGAGAGAGGAAGAGGAAAAAAAAAAAAAAAAAAAAAAAGAAAGAAAGAAAGAAAGAAAGAAAGAACTAAAGGTTATAAAATAAAAGGGGTTTGATTTTTTACTTTTGTTTGAGGTCAAATTTATGAAATGATTAATTTTTTGGGAGCAAAAAAAAAAAAAAATTTATCAAGAGGGTCAAATTTAATATTATTAGAAAAACTGTATACACTATATATATATAGGTTGATGATCACACGAGCACATGCTGATATAACTTATATCAACACCTGTATTAAAGGTTATACCTCATGCATTAGTGAGTTACGAGATACATCGACCAAATGCACGGGATATAACTCCTGATATAATGCATGGTACTGATAACTTATATCAACACATGCTGAACAAATCAAAACTATATATATATATAAAGAGAGAGAGAGAGAGAGTGAGATTGTCAAAGAATTTTTTGACTCCACAATCCCACTTTGTTTTGCTCTTATTGGCCCATGACACCATGTGACCATGTCACAGTTACATGGAAGACTCGCTCATATTATAGGATGCCACGTGAATTATTATATCATTTTGACACTATCACATCAAACAATTGACAAAAGATTTAGTAAAAATGATATTAAAACTAGCATTTTGTTGTAGAAAATAGCCTATTTTCATAAATATATGAATTCATTTTTTTTAATAAATAATTTTGTTAAATAACATTTGATTGTGAAGTCCATGCACAAGAAAGTCATACCTTCCATTTTAGTGTGGATGTAGGATTAGCACTTATGATGTCAAAAGCGTTCAAGTTTTTCTTGTTAAAGACCATCTTATCGACTCTAGGGTGCTTTATGAGGCTGGAAACCAACGAGTAGACTTTAGTGTCTGGCCCATGATGATTGGCAAGCAGATGGAGAGGTGTGTTCCCCTCGTTATCCTTCTCATTTAAAAGGTAAGTAAGAGAATAATTTGCAAAGACAGATCTAATTGCGTTTAGATTCCCGCTCTTTGCAGCAAAGTGAATAAAATTCCAACCATTTTTGTCAACGAGTTCACAACAATCCGGCCAGAAAGATATAATGTATTCCACTACGATCTCATGTCCCCTGCTAGCTGCAATGTGAAGAGCTGTCATACCATCTCTATCTCCGATGTAAGCTGCAGATTCATCCTCTCCTAGTAAACCCAATACGATCCACCGATAATCCAAGAGTGCAGCATAGTGGAGCGGAGTCCAGCCTTGTTCGTCTGCTTCTGTGGTTAGATGGGCCTCTGTCTTTGCCCTTAAAATTCTTATTGTAATGTCTAAAAGAAAGTAGATGGAGAAATTAGTTATTTAATCTGTGTACAAGCACCTATGAAACATCTTAAAGATGGTGAAAAATCTCTACTATGATTTAACCAATAGGTTGAGCACTAATGTCTACCCAACCTAAAAATTAAGTCAAATCAAATCAAAACACTCACAATAATCAATAATCAACTGATGAAAGAAAATGAGAACTACACAGATTTTAAATGGAAAAACCTTTAAACTTGGATAATAAACCATAGACGACTCATATGTACTATGAAGGAAACTTAATTACAAGTAGGGGTTGAACCAGAAATTTCTTCTAGGGGGGCCAAAGTAAACATTTTATACATATTTTTTAATTCACATGTCATACTAAATTTTTTTACAATATTCATATTACTTGGAATTTCCAAAGATACAACAAATGTCCTTTTTTTGAGACTTTACCAACTTTTGTATCCAAAATTTTGAAATAAAATATGAAATTATAGGCATGAGAATGAAAATTTATTTATGATTGAGAGATTATATTTGAAATAAACAAAAATTTGGGGGGGCCATTGATATATTTTTTAAAAAAATTTAACTTATATTTAAATAAATATATAAAGTATTTTCAATCTTTGGGGGTGCTAACCCCCCCCCCCCCCCCCAAAGCCATGTGTAGTTCCGCCCCTGATTACAAGACTCAATAGCTAGATGACATACATACAAACTTAATACAGACTTAAGACTCCATGTGAGCTCATGTTATCCACGATCTCCTCGTGTAAACCATCACTACATATATCCCTTAGTGAAAGCTTGCAAATCCCATGTGCATGGCTTTTGAAACTCCTTCATACACTATTTCTAGCAAGAAGATGAACATAATATATGTAGAATTAAAAATTAAGTTGAGCATTAGTGTTTACCCATGAAGCGGGGGTTAATAGGTTGAACGAAATGTTTACCCAATTTAAAAATCAAGTCAAATTAAATACAAACACTCGCAAAAATGAACCCATGAAAGCAACAAGAACAACATAAAGATTTTACATGCATGAGAACCTCAAAACTCAGGTAAAAAACCACGTTCTAGATGCATCGTATATGAAGAACTTATAAGACTCGTTGGAAGACATACATACAAACTCAATACTACCCCGTCACTTAATGAGAATAGAACATTATAATTAAGAAAAGAAATGTAAGTTCTCAATATATACACGAAATTTTATACATATATATATATATATATCCTAAACAGGGGAAAAATAAAATAAGGTAAATTCTTAATACATGCAAGATCTCTAGCTAATAAAAATATATATATATTGATCGAGTCACAAAAAATCATGACATGCAATATGACATTGTAATTAGGAAAATGATAAAGCTAACTATTTTATCCACGGGATGTGTCTACTGGCAAATATCACAATTGCATGGGTCATGGGTGTAATTAATTGAAAAAACCAAATCTCTTTTTACTTTAAAAATATTAATGCCTCATATAAATCCTATGGATATAGCACCACTCTTATTACCACTACCTTTATTGTTGTTAATTACGGCGGCATGCAAAGCAGTTCTACCATTGGGGCCACCATGAGTTGGTGGGCAATTTCGCAATATTTCAGTCACCAACGTACCAAATCTTCTCTCCGCAGCCAGGTACAGTGGAGTCTCACCAGCCAAATTGGCCGAATGCGGGAAGTCAGGTTCTTTGGTTAATAATTTCACTACCTCAAGGTGATTGAACCGTACCGCCTCGTGCAAGGCCGTGTCTCCGTGTTTATTGGTCATCCCTGGGATCCCTTTCTCGGGATCTCCTTTTGCATGTTCAAGGAGGATTTCTACCATATTAGAAAACCCATACCTTGAAGGGTGAACCATAAAATTAGTCTTAGTGGATCAAGACATTAACTCACTTTATAAAAAAAAAAAAAGATTTTTGGTCCTATAATTCAAGGGATAAAGTGTAATTTATTCTTAAAAAAATTTGGGACTAGAAGTCACTTTGTCCCAATTTGTTTGCCTACATTGTTCATTTTAAAGATGTCCCAAAATATTTGTCTATTTTTAAAAAATCAAAGTAATTAATTCTTTTCCTCTTCTGAAATACCCTTTATTATATTTTCCCTCAAAAAATTAATATTTTTATCATTCCGTTATAAAGGATAAAATTAAAAAGTTAAATAAATTCATTGACATGGCATTACTTTAAATATGTTACCTAAATATTTGTGATTGATTAAATTAGTGCAAACAAATGGCAATAGAGGAGGAAGAAGAAAACAAAAGGGCTTTTGATTTTTTTAACTTTTGTGGGATGGCCAAATTAGCAAGAGGGTTAAATTTTTGGGAGTAAAAAAAAAAAATTTGGGATGATTAAATTTGAAATTATTCAAAAAATTAGAAAATAAAAAGGATTTTGATTTTTGAGTTTTGAGTTTTGAGGGAGAGTCAAATTTAGAAAATGCCTAAATTTTTGGGAGTAAAAGATAATTTTGGGAGGATCAAATTTGTAATTATAAAAAAAAATGTACTCAAAAAAATAAAAAATAAAAAAATAATTAGACGGTCGATTGACCCCTCTCTCCACCTCCCTCCGCCCATGCGTACCTTGCTGCCAAGTGTAGTGGAATTTCGCCATTTGCATTAGCCTCCGATAAGAGTGACGGACACATCCTAAGGATCTCTTCCACGAAGCTTGTGGACTCGGCCGTTTTTTTTTAATTGGATCTTCACTTTGGGCGTTGATGTGGATATGGAGAAGTGTGTTCTTATTTGGGGTTCGAAGGAGAAGAAGATATGCGTGGTCGTTGAAGGCCTCAATGTCACCTTTTGCTGCGGCCTCCTGCAGACTACAATTCATGTGTATTATATTCTCTGATTGCTTCATACCGGTTGAAGTAGAACCCTCTTGCATTATTTTTTGGCTTTAAATTGCCAGAGAAACAATTTCTGAACAATTGAATAAACACAAAAATACATGAATATAATGATTTAACGAAATTAAATCAGTCAGAATTGATGGCAAAATATGAACAGATTATAGATTTATATAGAGGACAGGTTAGAGAATATAATTAATACAATCAAATTAAATAAAATAGTTAGAGAAAAAACATAGCCTGTGAAAATATTAGAAAATCTTAGAGATACACCATTCGCTATCCTAAAATAGTATATACCTCTATATATGCAGGCTCTAGTGGTCACACATGACTTCAAGATACGACCTAAATTTTTTGCAAGATATTTGAACCACAATGCACGTTTGCAGCAAACAAGGTACCAAGTGTAGATATTAGCCCAAAAACTCATAATATAATAAGAAAATAGTATGAATAGAATGGTAGAAGAAAAAAGAGAGATTTTTAATGGAAAGTGAGAGAGAATGTTCTGAATTTATATGGAACAGACACGACCCTAAAATATGCCCTATTGGTTTAAAACAAAAGATGCACATATCTGTTTTAAAATACAGAGTTTTGCAAATTTTAAAACTCTAACAGGTTCCATTATTTCGTTTGTTCATTTTCCCTTTGCTTTTATAATGGCCACCACAATTTGGAATTGAGACATCTTCATGTAAAAATGTATGTAGGCCACTCACAAAATTAAAATAGAGTTTTGCAATTTTAAAAATTCCAACAAGTTCCACTTTTTCTTTTGTTCATTTTACTTTTGCTTTTATAATTGCCATAACAAATTGGAATTGAGACGTCTTGTAAAAATATTTGGAGTAGTGAGCACATGATTGGAATCATAGGGTGCCAACCTAGTTTGGATGTTATGATTTCTATGATGCTTTTTCTCTTTTATTTTTATTTTTATTTTTAAATGTAAAAATATATGTAGGTTTCTCACCAAAATGTTGAATCTCTCTCTCTCATTCATACTAAAAAATTGAGTACGCATATACATAAAAGAACTAGGTTCTACCAATTTTTCCTTTGCTCTTTTTCCCTTTTTCAAGCAAAAGAAGTTGAATTCAAAACATTTTCATGTTTTTCGCCATAATGATAGAAACAATCTTGTCTTTTGCAAAAAATTAAAAAAAAAAAATCCATTCTTAACACAACGTTCTTCCAATTCTTCCTTTTTTATTTGTTTTCATTTTGCCTCTCTCTCTTTTGCCATAAAATCAAGTAAGCACCTTTGAAGCACAAGGTTCTTCTACTTCTTTTTTGCCGTTTTTACTTTTTGATCAGCAAAAGAAATTGGATTTGAATTTTAATATTTAAATTTAAGTCTTAAATATATATGTTAATATGTAGGTCTCTCGCTTGCCATATTCTGCTGAGAGTCCAAATCCACACACCAAGCCCAATATAAGTTTGAAACTCATACCCACACAAAAGGCTTGATGCTATTAGTGGTGAGCCCATTACTTATATACTAAGGTCTTTTCTTTCATCTATTTTTATGATGTAAGACAACTCAATAGTCGAAACATCGCGAGATTACAATTCCAACCACTGCTTGGTCTTGTTAGGGAGATAGCTAGGAGAGTCCAAAATCTACACACTAGGCCTAGTACACAAGTCTAAAACTTGTTCTTACACAAAAGCCCTAAGCGTATAGATGATAAGCCCATTACTTGTATTTTAAGACCTTCCTTTTTCTTATTTTGCCAATATGAGACAAATTCACACATGAACCTCAACACATTCAAGCATAAGTTTTTTCGTCCTTTTATTGAGCTCAATTTTGTTTTGCTTTTCAATCAACCAAAAGAACCTAAAAATAAGACATTTTCATGAAAATATATATAGGCGTCTTGCCATAACGATAGAATTTTCCCCCCATATAAAATAATGTACCCAGCCATATCAGAGTGATTATGTTGGAGTTGAGTCGTATAGCTTCTCATTTGTTATGGCATGTCCCTTTTATGGCAGATATTGGTGACCAGCTAAAAAGTTATACCAATTTTTCTTTTGTTCATTTTCCTTTTGCTTTGCAATTGGCCAAAAGAAATTAGAATTAATTAAGACATTTTTGTGTACAATGTATATAGGTCTCTTGCCATAATGATGAAGCAATCTCTCTCTCCCCCACCCTTCCTCTCTCTCTCTCTCTCTCTCTCTCTCATGCATGCACACGCACATATACACACTCACACAACATAAATATATACTAAATATTTCGCCATAAATAGTTGCCCCTAATTCGACGCCAGAGAACTTTGGTAGGTAAAAATATTTAGTGACTCATTTAAATTTTAATCGTTAATGGTGTAAGATTTTAGGGGCAACATATGTACTATTTTTAGCGACTCATTTAAATTATTACCAGAAAAAGGTGTAAGATTTTAGTGGCAGCATTTTTTCTGTCACTAAATGCGTAAGTGTTTAGTTGAATCCAGATCTTCTGGGCCGGGAGCCTATCCCCGTTCTCCAGCCCAGCATTCAAAAGCCAACACGCAGCCCAAAACATGTTGGGATGAACAAAACACCCTCATCTGAAAAATGAAAAAGGAACAATAATCTCGAGCTTTGCCTTGATGGATTCTCGAGCTTTGTTCACTCTCTTTGTTTGTTCCCCTTCTAGTTCCCTCATGCCTCTCATTCTTCATTTCAATTTCAAGAATGGCATGCAGACAGGACAATACCAATTTTTTGACTTCAGATATTTGGAAACAAATTGATGTGTATTTATAATAGCCACTCGATCAGCGCAGCAAAGGCTAGAAGAATTGTGGGAGACTACGTTAGACCTTGATTGGAAATTTATCCCCATATGTCAGTACATGCAATTAATCTTGGATTTTCACTATGTTGTAAGATAAGTACGTTGTTGGTAACTACTCCCTTCCTCCATCTTACTTTGTTTGATAATAATTTTCATTTTGAGAAATCCCATAATATTTGCTCATTGTCAAAAGTCAAGACCAATAATTATTTTTACTGTCACAAAATACCTTTTTCTATATTTAAAATTAAAGTACTCCAAACAAAATCCAAAATAAAATAAGAATAAAATTGAAAAGTTCAAATTAATGAGTAACATAAAGATTCATTAAATAGATCACCTTAATATGCATGATTAGTTGAAGTGGCTCAAATAAATTAGGACACAAGGGGTATATTTTTATGGAAAAGGATAGGTCCAATGTGGCTACCCACAAGCCTTATCCAGCAATTGGCTAGTAGATTTTCAGAATCATGAATATAATTTCCGGGCCTCAAACTAAGGGCAATACCACCTTAAAGAGAAGAAACAGCCCCAAAATGAGGGGAAAAAACTGAAGTAGGCCTCAGCTAACCTTAAAGCAACCCCAATACATCTGAAATACAAGTGATGTGATGTATTATGATGATGCAAAGTCATTTTCCACCTTACTACAATTAGAAACGCATCTCTAATGCATGTGAGCTAAGTTTTTACCTCATTATTTTTTCCGTTTTTCAACTACGTACCATTTCCTTCTTATCAATTACCATAACAATTCAATTTCTAACAATTCAATTTCCTTCTTATCAACTACGTACACGTACTACTTATAACAATTCAATTTCTAACTTACTCACAAAAAAAATTTTTAAAAAAAAATCATTAATAAAACTTACGGAAGAAAAAATACGGAGTATTGAATAAAATAAAGCACAATTAAAGGAAAAGAGGAAAAAAATGGAAGACTATGACACCGTCCAAAAAAATTGGAGACTATAGATAGGGAGCAAAACAAGACCTACTGCCCTTCTTCATTGGCTTCTGTCTCTCTTCCCCCACCCATCCCGGCCCCATCCCGAAACCTCACCACCCCTCTGAAACCCACCTCCCGAAGCTCTCTCGCAATGCAACCAAGCAAATCCACCGCAACCCATGGTTTAAACCCAGATCTAAGCTCTCGAGCACTACGTTTACACCTAGATCTTCACTCCTCTCTCGAGCAAACCCACATAGAACAAGAAGTCGATAGTTCGAGGATCGACAGCCTCGAGCCGCCGACGGCGACCGAAGATGACCTTGGGCGGAGGATCTACCCACCCCTTACCTCTCTTTCTCTCTGCAATCCACCCCAAGCTTCGACACCCACATCGGAGAGTGATCTGTATGTGTGTGTGTGTGTATATATATATATATATTTATTGCTTTCCATATTTTCAATCATGCAATTGTTTATGCATTTCGGATGTTTTGTCCTTGAATTTCAATTTGGTTGGCAAGAAAATATCATTCTTTTTCCCGGGAAAAAATGCATTGCTTCGGTTGTGATTTTGGAGGGTAATCTGGTGACGTCGCAGATTTGCTTCCCCAAATGCATCCCCCGTTGGAGAAGGGAGTATTGCACACCCTGAGGCAAATTATAGCTTTGCCTCACGGTTTGCATGACGCGTTGGAGTTTGCTCTTAGAACTCAAAAACAATGTTTCACACAATCACAGAGCTAGAAACTCACAAAGCTGCTCTTAAGCATAAGCTTCCCATGTGTTTAAATCTATACACCTGATTTAGCCATATTTCGATACAAAGTTGCCATTCTTCATCTATTCACCCATATCATTTAAAGCAAATACCAATCAAACACAATATTTGAACCCAAAAAAAAAAAAAAATGTCAGACACCATTACAGGGGGAGAAAAGTTATAAATCAAGAGAAATGGAAGATGAGAGAGGAGAGAAGCGTACCAGACTAGGCTTTGCGAGATGAGAGAGGTTACAAACACTTGGCTCTTGTTCTTCCGGGAAAACTGGAGATTAGACTTAAAAAGAGAGGTGAGAAAGGCACTGGTTCTTATCGTCTATCCAGTGAAGTGCCAGAGTGCGAGATCATAAGGAGGGAGGAAAGAACTTTGACAGCACTAGTGAACATTATGGTTAATTAGTTTTTGTACTTAAAGGCATAATCGCATCACCCGTCCTCCTGAGGAGTGCATGAGCGACTGTGGAAGGTACCTTCGTCTGACGTGGACGGTACCTTCCACATTGCCTTAGGATAACCTATATTATTGGCCGATTTCATTTGTCTTTGTGGCTTCATTATTGTGTCTGCATCCTTTGTTTTCTCCCTTGTATTTGTCCTTCGGATTTTGTTAACGTGTGCAGTAAAAGCATATCTTAGGACTCATTTAATGAGATAATTATTGTATAAATATAATAAAAGTGCATAAAAAATTATTTAAGTTGCTTTAAAAAATACCCCATGCTGTAATATCATGGGGTTACCTACTATTCTACATTTCTACAATTTAGATTCTAATGTATTAAATAGAGATATAAAATATACGATATGAGTATAGATAATATACAGATTGCTCTAATATAATGTATAAGACTAGATTGAAACTAACAATTAAACTATTATAGTATCATTGGAAGTCTTATAGGGTTGCATGAAATACTTGTTGTCTCCCATGTTGTAATTATAGCACGGGTTTTCCTAGTGCTGTCCAATTTAGATGATTTTCTTTTAAAAAAATAATAATAACTATTCTAATGTACTAATTGGAGGTATGAAATGTATGGAATGAGTTTAGATAATGTATGTATTTGTTCAATAAAACGTACGGTTTTATAAATCAAAGTAGGTGTTCGATCATACATTTTGAAATTTTAAATAAATAAGCCGCACATAAAAATTATGATGAAAAATGTATATATATATAAGTTATATCAACACTATGCATTGGGGGTTGTACCCCTTGCATTGGTCTAATGTACCTCATATCCCACTAATGCACAAAGTACATCTCTCAATGCGGGTATTGATATAAGTTATATCAGCACGTGTTTACCTATCATCATCCATATATATATATATATATATAGAAATATGAGAGAAAAATTAGAGCAAGAGAGTCCAAAAAAGATATTTCTATATCCATGAGGGTCAACTTTGTTTAGATGTTAGTGTTTTTTTTCCTCCCTTTATTAATTTAAAAAAAAAAAAAAAAAAAAAAAAAAAAAAAAAAAGCCTCCTTTGAATTAGCCTTCTACGAATAATTTTCTTTTTGGTTGAGATCCTGTATTAATTTTTTTTTTTTAGTAGTGGGAGATGGAGAAAGTACACGCTTCTTTTGGTTGAGATCCTCTTTATGCATAAGGATAAAATGGGAAAGACAAATTAAACAACAAACCCACTTAATTCAAACCAATCCTTTTTAGTTATTATTAAAGGAGGACTTTCAACCCCATCCCATTTGGGCAATACTTCTGAAGGGGTGAATGTATAGGTAGGGATGGCAATAGGATGGGTTTGTCGACAAACCTGCCCCATCCCGACCCTAATGGGATAGGGATTGTATATGTATAAGCAAGAGTAGGACAGGAATGTGATTTATATTTTCAACCCGAATTGGGTTTGGAACGGGACTGGGAATTGCTATACCCGGCCCACCCTACCCCGAATACTTTTAAATGTATCAAAATTCTATATATAATGTACATTTTATGTGTAAGCCATCCATAGTTCATTACCAACGTGAGACTAAAGATAAGTAATTGCATTTGGCAAAACGTTGTCTACCATTACAAATGGGTGAAAAATTTGTTTGCACAACATGCATACCAAATATGTTTAGTTATGTGTTTTGTCTTTCAATTAAACATTTAAATATTTTTCTCCATAGGATACCCGCCCCGCCTCTCGTTGCAGATCGTAGTCTTCATCTTCTACAACAATCGTTTTATTCTTCTTCCATTTATGTAGAAATCATTGAATTTCCAGCACATGGTTTTGATGAATATCCAGCGCTACAATAGAGGCTGTTGCCAAGTTGTAGGGTGGGTTTCTCTCTATTTCTGTAAATATGGTTTTCTTCCCCTGATTTTATTTATTTATTTATTTTTATTTATTTATTTTTTCTCTTGAAGGTGATGATGATTTTCTGCGAAAATTTGAAATTTCTTACTGTTACACCCAAGTCTTTTTTACCCAAATGATGTATCAATTGGATAACCAATAAAAATTTTTATAAACAAACAATTGTTCATATATAGTAGACTGAAAGTTAAGATTGTCATATCATTTAAGCAAGAACATTTGGACAAAAAAATTGGACAACTTAGTATTTTCCTATACAGAATTGATAGATATAACCTGTAATTCTGTAGACCTGAAGTTTCCAATCTTTTACCATGATACCGTGAACCACGAGGAAGGCCCAAGAAGGAACAAAACAAAGCCGGCCTACTTAAGCCAACTTTAGAGAGTATTATTCTTTGCTTCTTAATTTTATTAGTGTTCTCAATCGTAAGGCAAACGTACTCACATCAATCAACTTTATTCGTTAGTGTGCACATTCAAAGCAACACCTAACCTACACTTCTCCCGAATCCGTTAACATAACTTTTCCATCTTCTAATCATGAACCACAAGGAAGGCTCAAGAAGGAGGCAACAAAGCTGCCCCAATTAAGCCCACTTTAGAGAGTATTATTCGTTGCTTCTAAATTTTACTAGTAGTATCAATTGGAAGAGCAAACTCACACCCACTTTATTCCTAAGAGAGTTTTATTCGTTACTTCTTAATTTTACTAATTAGTATGCTCATTCAAGGCAGCACGATGCTCACCATATGTGTTGTGTGTGTTTTGTAATATTAAAAGCAACACGTTACTTTATATTTTTTTCTATAATCACTTATTTATATATCATAAAAGGTTAAGGAATTGACCTGCCCTGTTTGGATAATGAAAAAAGGTAAATAAATACTCACTTTGTCGCATAAAGATATGTCATGTTTGACAAAACACGCAATTTTAGAAAAAACATCATTTCATTAACTTGTCTTTTACTAAATTCTATTTTTCCAAAATTACCTTTTACTATTTTTTTGTGTGGAAAGTAATTTTTAAAATAACAAAGGGTAGTATATCAAAATTCCAAAAAAAAATTATGATTTGATTCTTTAAAATAGACAAACATTTTGGGACAACAACAACAAAAAAAAAAAGAAAAAAAAAGAAGCAAATATGACCTATCTTTGTAATTAAGACAGAGGGAGTAATTTTTTTTGTTTTCATTCTTTAGAAGAATTGGAAGATTGAACAAAATAACATGAGCATAATCATAATCTCTCTCTCTCAGCCAGAGGTTTTCCTCCATAAATCTCCTTATCTTTCCCCTGTTGCTTTTCAATAACCAGAGGCAGTAGCCTGTTTGTCCTCAAACCAGTTGGCCCATTTTTTTTAAAAAAAATATAATACTCACAGAAAAAAAAAAAAAAAAAAAAAAAACCATTGGTTTTCTCCAATTTTGCTTTCCCTTCATCCAAACAAGCCAGAAGAAAGGAAAAAAAATTTAACAAGTTCCAAAATATGTTCATCTATGAAGAGAGAAATTCTAATAGAAACTCTGGTTTTAGGAAAACTTACATGGCAAATCCCAAGGATTGCGCTAGAGTGCCGGTTTGGCCTGAATGTGGGTTTCCTGAGTATCTGTTCTTTTTCTCTTTTTAAATCATATATCTTCAGCCTGCTCAACAAAATGTGTGACCAAAATCTTTTTGTTTTTCTTTGGGTACTAACTACTAAGACATATGCTATAATGTAAATGATATTTCATAGCATATGCTAAAATAATTATTTTGGCTTCATCTCTCCTCTGAACAGATAAATGCCACAGAGGCAAAGAGCCTTTTATTTATTTATTTATTATTATTATTATTTTATAAAGCATTATTTGTCAAATATTGTTTAGTTCTTGAAGATTGTGGCTGTTGGTCAAATCCATATTTCATTCAATTCTCAAAGTTTTTAATCTTTTTACCTTTAGTTTCTCTGCCTGTCTTATTAATTCATATTTTATTAGAGAAATATACTTGTCAGATATATGGGACCATACGCTAACAACTAAATGTTACCGTTTCGTTCTCTGTTAAATTGTTTCAGTAAATTCATATTTAGATAGAGGGTCCAATTTTGACATGAAAATTGAAATTTGCGTTTGGATTCTGACTCTCTGTCGAAAAGTATTGTATGCATCATTACGAAGGCAAGAAGATAATATTTGCCCCCAAACTGTGTTTGCTGCAATCCAGGATCCTGATGTTATTGTGCTCCAAAGTGCATATTTCCATTAATTCCATTATATTGATCACAAGAGCAATGGTGGAGCTAAGAATTTACTCTAGCAGGGTCGATTTTATTTAGGTCGATTTTTATTTAGGGTAAATTGCAGATAATCCCCCAAAGTATGAGGGGTCCCTTTATGTTTTAATTTTGTCATTGTGCCTCCCTTATGTTTTAATTTTTATCAATGTGTCACATTGTCACTCGCCATTGATGAAATTTGATGAAAATTAATCATGTGACTACGCACGTGATACCGTTAACAGACCCATATTGTCCAAAATCACTGGAATCAGCCAATTGGGTGGCCATCGACGATTGGTTTTGTCTTCCAATTAAACTAAAGGGCACATTAACAAAATTAAAACATAAGGAGTGTTATCTGCTAACCCCCATACTTCAGGGGATGGAAAAGATTACTTGTAATTATGAGGCATTAGTCAAATACATAAACATCTTAGAACTTTTGATATTTTAATAATTAAAAAAAAAAAAAAGGTGAAATAGCATTGCATTTAAAGCTCTGTTTAAAGTGCTACTACATATAATCGGTGACGTGGAATAATGACTGGAATCCACATTTTTTGAAATTTGCAAGGGTTCTAATTCTTTTATTCCATGCAAGTTGAAGCACATGTGACATGATTCAGCTACACCATTGTTGCTGGTACCCACTTTTCTAACGAAGCCCACAATCCGTCTCTATTATGGGTCTCTACTCTCTTAAGGGAACGGCTACTGCAACCCCCCATTCCTATAAGCCCACCCCCCTTCCTTTAGGTTTTTAAGGTTTTATGCAAAATATAAAAAGTTTTTATGAAAATCGGCCTTTATGTTCACTAGAAAACATCATTTTGAACAATTTTGTAGAAGAAAGTTTTTCCAAAATCTATCGTTTAAATATACTTTTTAGCCATTTATAGCTTTTATTTCATTTTTTGCCAAAAAGTCTACCTAAACGATAGATTTTGGAAAAACTTTCTTCTGCAAAGTTGTTCAAAATAATGTTTTCTAGTGGACATCACGGCCGGTTTTCATAAAAACTTTTTATATTTTGCATAAAACCTTAAAAACCTAAAGGATGGGGGGTGGGCTTATAGGAATGGGGGGTTGCAATAGCCGTTCCCCTCTCTTAATCGCGCTATCAGCACCTGCGGGCCTGGGTTCCCCAACAGCGAGCCATCGTTCACACATAACCCATATACGAAATTGATTCTAGATAGAACCCTTGAACCGCTTCCATCTTTTACTCATGAATCACGAGGAAGGCTCAAGAAGAAGACAACAAAGCCAGCCCACTGAAGCTCACTTTAGAAAGTATTATTCTATGCTCTTAATTTCACTAGTCCAACTCACACCCACTTTATTCCTTACTAGTTACTACGCACATTCAAAGCAATACGATATTTATACTTTTTTTTTTTTTTGGTTTTTTTTTCTCGTCTCTCTCTCTCTCTCTCTCTCTCATAATACAAAAATTGAGTATGCACATTCAAAGAACAAGATTCGAACCAACTTTTACTTTCATCTTTTGCCTTTTTCGTTTATTTCAGTCAAAAGAAATTGCAATCAAATTAAACATTTTCATGTGAAATGTACACAAGTTTTTTGCCATAATGATAAAAGTAATCTCTTTTCTTATGCCAATAAAATAAAATAAAATAAAATAATGGTCCATTCGAAACACATGCAGGCTCTTCCTATTCTACATTTTTTGTTCTATTTCATTTTGCCTCTCTCTCTTTCCATAATTTAGTATGCACATTTAAGTCACAACGTTCTTCTACCTTTCTTTTTGTTAATTTTCCTTAGAAATTGGAATTAAAACATTTTCATGTAAATTGTGTATAACTCCGATCTCTCGCCGTAATGATAAAACAATCTATCTCTCTTTCATGCTATAAACTCAAGTATGCACATTCAAAGCACCAAGTTTTTTATCCCCTTTTTAATTTTTAATAAGTGAAAAGAAATTAGAATCACAATATTTTCATCTTAAATGTTGGAAATATACCACATCCCACATCGATTAAATATCGAGTTAAACATGTCTTCATATACCTGTTTAGGCCCTCCACTTACAAGTTTAAGCTTTTGGAGTCAAGTAGTGTTCTAACATGGTATCAAAGCTTGTCGTTCGTGAGCCCGTTTCGTTGGTGAGTCCGTCTTTATTGTCCACGTGATAGGCCATTTTGAATCTTGTTAGGCCTGCACGTGAGGGGGAGTGTTGGAAATATACCACATCCCACATCGATTAAATATCGAGTTAAACATGTTTTCATATACCTGTTTGGACCCTCCACTTACAAGCTTAAGCTTTTGGAGTCAAGTTGTGTTCTAACAATAAATTTCCTTAGAAATTGGTAATGCGGTGATATACAAGTGTTTCCATTAGGGGAATACCATGTTCTTAAAAGTTTCATCTTCTTTGATAAATGAGTGTGGTCGTGCTGTATCAATGTGGTGGGTGCAAAAAACAATCTCTTACCAAAAAAAATTCAAATATGTTTATTCGAAACAATGATCCTCCAATTCTTCCTTTTGTTCTATTTCATTTTACATTTTTTCTTTTAGTTGCATGGATGACTATGCTCTCCATGTGTTCGTAAAAAATGCGTATATGAGGAGTTTTGTAAATGCTGCGGATGAAAGTTATGTGCTTGCTGAAATTCCATTGATTTAAATGAAAATTGCCTCTGTCTCTGATACTCATTTGATTGTTATCAAGAGTTGACTCAAGCTTGAAGGGACCATTTTCCATATCATGCATCAATATTCAGCAATCATGTGTATGTTAATCGTTATTCAATCAGCCTCTCAGCAGGGCCGGTTCTGAGTTTTTTAGGGCCTTAGGCGAACTCTTAAAATGGGGCCCTTTGTATTTTTTTTTTTTTTTTTTTTTTTTGTCGTAGTACCAACATAAAGTTTGTTTGCACATCCCACTGATTTTTATTTTTTAAGATTTTAGAAAAATATAAAAGGTTTTTAAGAAAATTAACCATGTAATCCACTAGAAAACATCATTTTGAACAACTTTGCATAATAAAGGTTTTTTAAAATCTTTCGTTTAAGTGGATTTTTTGGCCAAAAATTAAACATAGATGGTAAATTATCAAAAAAATCCACTTAAACGAGAATTTTTTTGGCAAAACTTTATGTTACAAAGTTGTTCACAATGATGTTTTCCAGTGGATTACGTAACAAATTTTCATAAAAACTTTATATATTTTTGGTAAAACATTGATAAATAAAAATTAGTGGGGTGTGCAAATAAAATTAAGGAGTTGCAATAACTATTCTATTTGGGGGAAAAAAAAAAAAAACTCAACCTATTACAAGGGTTAATCCCAAAATGGGACCCTCATTTTTGAGCAAAAATGTAGAGCCCTAGGCAGTCGCCTTGCCCGCCTACCCTCAGAGCCGGCCCTGCCTCTCAGAGTGGCTTTATTGCCAGGACCCATAAGTGCCTAAGTGGCGAAGATTCACATTCCTGAATCCAGTTGGTGTCCATAGTAAAATCTCCAAGATGCAAGAGCACTGGGTTCTGTTATAGGGATTGCAATCTCAATTCCAATCTTTGACCTTTGGACATGTTAAAGCGATCCAACTACAGCTGATCTGACCCCCACGTACACTACTCACCTCTGGCAGCTTATTGCGCTCAACTACGTGTCGTTGTTGAGGATTAATTTATAAGTAGAAATCAGTGTTGGGATTAGAATAGTTTTATGCATGGCAAGGGAATTAACCTGCCCTGTTTGGATATGAAAATGGGTAAAGAAATAAAAAAGAATTTGTTTTCATTCTTTTGGAAGCATTAGAAGTTTGAACAGTAAGATGAACATAATAGAGATTTTCCTCTATTAGTAGGTGATGTTTTTAGGAATAATCGTGACTTTGTGAAGGGTATATTCTATTTTAATATTGGGGTTCAAAGTGCTTTTTATACTAAACTGTTGGCTGTCATTTTGGGCATTGAGCAAGTTTAGGGTAAAGGTTGGTTTCAAATTTGGCTTGAAAGTGATTCCCTTTCAATTATTCATTGCTTGAGTAATCCCGACTTCATTCCTCCTGGGAACCTTCGTGTCCATTGGCAGAATTGTAAAATGTATGAGGTTTCAATTTTATCATATCTTTTGCGAAGGGAATGGGTCTGGTTTTCAATGTTGGTAGGCTGCCTTTCCTTGCCTTAATGGTCTTCTTTGCCATGATATGTTTGGTTTGCCTTCTTATAGGTTTAAGTCTTAATTTGTTTTATATTGTGAGTTGGCTTGTAGCATCTTATAAGCCACTTGACCAGACTTGTCTTTGAGTTCTCTTTAACATTCCCTTTCTTGCTTGTGTTCTTTTTCTTCTAGTAATAAAATTAGAGTAGTAAGTACATAGTATGGAGGCATGGAGTGCCAACCTTGTTGGGATTCTAGACTCTCTTTGATGCTTCTACTCTTTTGGAACAAAAACATAAAATAAAAAATAGCCAGACCCAGTAGCCCTGTTTGTCCTCAAACCAGTTGGCTTTCTTCCATTTTTATTATTATTATTATTTTAATAAATAAATAATTCTCAGAGAAAAATACCACTGCTTTTCACGCATTTCTGCTTTCCCTTCATCCAAACAAGCCAGAAGAAAAGGAAAAAAAATTAAACAAGTTCCAGAATGTTTTCATCTATGAAGAGAAACAGAGAAATTCTAATAGAAACTCTGGTTTTAGCCTAAATTAAATGTGGGTTTCTTGAGTCTCTTCTTTTCCTCTGCCTTTTTTAAATCATATATCTTCAGTCTGCTCAGTAAAATTATGAGTTACCAAAGTCTTTTTGGTTTTCTTTCGGTACTAAGCCATATGCTACCATGTACATGTAAGAGAAAACACATGCTGTCATATATATAGTATGATATTTCATAGCATATATATTAAAATAATTATTTTGGATTCATCTCTGCTCTGAACAGATAAATGCCAAAGAGGCGAATAGCCCTTTTTTATTTTTAAAGCATTATTTGTCAAATATTGTTTAGTTCTTGAAGATTGTGGCTGTTGGTCAAATGCATTTTACATTCAATTCTCAAGGTTTTTAATCTTTTTTACCTTTAATTTGTCTGCCTCTCTCTCATATTAATTCATATTTGATTAGAGTAATATACTCGTCAGACATATGGGACCATACGCTAACAACTTCTGCCATGTTTGTTTGGTTGGAATGGAATCCATTCCAATTAATTCCAATCAACATGTTTGGATGAGATAATTAAATGGGAATAGAATTAAATAGTAGTAGTGAATTATAATAATATTCATTCCGCAATATTTGTTTCAATCTCATTTCATTCCAAACTATTTTGAGTATAGAATCAGATTCCATTCCCATCCATTAATCCATTCCAACCAAACAAACATGGCCTTAATGTTGTAGTTTCATTCTTTGTTAAATTGTTTCAGTAAATTCATATTAGATGGATGGGTCCAATTTTGACATGAAAATTGAAATTTGAGTTTGGATTTTGACTCTCTGTCGAAAAGTATTATATGCGTCATTACAAAGGCAAGAGGTTAATATTTGCCCCCAAACTGTGTTTGCTGCAATTAATCTAGGATCCTGATGTTATGGTGCTCCGGCCAAAGTGCATGTTTCAATTAATTCCATTACATTGAGCACAAGAGGTCAGTCTTAATATTAGTACTTCATGTGACTGAAGAAACCATTCTTATTCTCTAACGTGGTGTCTAGAAACATACATATAGAATGAGTCCATTTGCCTATGCAATTCAAAACAGCAAGTTTGTCCTGTAACAAGAAGAAAAAATGTGATGGGAGATTTTCTTACCATTTTTGAAAAACCCACACGGGTGCAAAAACCTGTACCAGTCATAGAAGATTGGTACTACTACTTGCCATCTAATTAGGCTGCGGCATTTTGATCAGTGGGGACTACGATTCCTTGACCACCCCTTTATTTTTCCAACTGATACTAGGAATAAATGGAATTCATAATCAAAACCAACCTTAGCAGCCGCAACCAAGACAAGAGGGACGAGGAAAGGGAAAACGGCATACGAAAATAGGAATTGGAAAGGGAGAGGGGCTCTTTCTCAAATAGGTTGAAGAAAGCGTGAATGGCTTTCCAAAGTAGGTTGATGAGAGAGGCGTCACCACCTGGCATTACAAATAGCTTATGATAGAAGAACTGAAGAAGAAGCTAGCAACGACACAAGTGGCAATGGCAAGCCATATATATGTTGTAACATTGCGTACTGGCCCATAATGAATTAAGACGACCACCATTTCTCCCGTGGAAAAATATATTGAGGTAGGCAGCCACTTTAAAATACATATAGAACTTGCTTTTGTCAACAGGCTTGTTGAAACTTGCTGTAAAGGCCAGAGTCGAAGTTAGGAATTTCATTTAGATGGGGCAAATTTTGGTTTATTGTTAGTACACTATCCTAATTTAAAAAATGGAAGAAGCTTTAGTTTAAAAATTTTATCTTGTAATCTTGTCTTGTTATTTTGGATAGAAAAATTGCAAATATTTATTTTTAATCCAATGAAAAAAAAATCCTTTTGTTGGTATTAAATTGAAAAATGATTACTAAAAAGTAACTAATTAACTTATTGTGACTAATTAACGAAAAAATCCTTTTGTTGGTATATTCTAAATTTATTTGTGACTAATTAACTTAAAATTTTTCAAATTAGTTGTACTACTCACTATAAGTTTCATTAGAAGTAAAAATCTAACCAAACTGATATTAATATCTAATTCTTTAAAAATTATTCTTTCATTTTTATTTCATATTATTGAAAAATAACCACGTGCAACGCACGTGTGCATCTAGTATTTTTCAAATATTTGTACACTTGAGGGTAAAATTGAAATATTTAAATACATATATTGATGTGAAAGCATTTAATAAGCTTTCCTAAAAAACGCGATTTTTTAAAAGTGACAATTAATTAGGAATAAAGAGATTATAGGTTTTTTTTTTTTTTGCAAAGGATAGGAGGACACGCACACCCGTACAAAGTCAAAACCAAGATTTTCACAAACCCCATTCCTTTATTGGGATGGAACATGTCACTAGACGAAATTCCATTGGCGTAGTAATTTTGATTTAAATGGTGTCATATTTGGATTTATGGCTTTGGATCTCTTGCTGGCTTAATGAGATCCTGATGTTAATTTTGGTTCATTGGTATGGACTTAACAACCTAAGATCTTTATCCCTTTGTTGAGTTTCCCAGCAAAATAATTTGGAAATTTGATGAAATTTCAGTCTCTCAGATAGCAGCTATTATCACCATAGTAGGCCTTTTTGAAAGTATTGTGTTCATTGTTATCCAAAAACAAAACAAGAAAAAAGCGTGCTAAAGGCATCTCTTGTTCCCAATTCCCAGGCTGAGGAGATGATTTGTAGATCTAATCACCAGGTATAATGTGTGAAATCCCAGTGCTTATAAGGTTTATGGATCAAGGCTCCCTTGGCAGTTTTGCAGCCAGATAGATTGGAGGCCGAAAGGAGGAATCCATCCATAGCTCGTATGGAAATTTTAGCCCCTACCATTCAGAGTTGATCTTTAATTAAGGAGATTTGGAAAATTTGTGCCATTCCATTGAACTGTCGCAGGGGGGAGGTGTTACAAGATAGGCAACTTTTCAATTTGATTGGGATTGACTTTTGATTGGGATTTCCCTCTAATCATGGGATCTCAAATTTATTCTTAGATAGGCAATTTGATATTTGATTTGATTTTATTTTATTTTCCATGTATCATGGAATTCATTCTACAATCTTGTATATATAGACATGTAACCTTTTGAATGAAATATACAATTCTTTCCATTCAATTAATTTCTTGACATGGTATCAGAGCCTAATTTCTTTCTTGGCCTGTTATTTCTCCTTTAATTTTCCATCCGTTTGTTCTTTTTTGATTTTCTCCAATGGCTTCTACTGCACCAAACACCACCACCACCATACCCATCACCACCATACCCATTACCTCACAATCCTCTACTGACTCTGTTTCTCATGACCTTGATGCATCCCTATCTCTTAATAGTCCTTATTTTCTGCATCATTCTGATAGTCCAGGCACCATTCTTGTCTCTCATCGTTTAACTGGTGATAACTATGCTACTTGGCACTCATTGCAAAAAACAAATGGGCCTTCGTTGATGGTACCCTTACTCGCCCTGAGCCTTCTTCTCTTCAATATTCTCTTTGGACTCGTGTCAACACAATGGTGTTTTCTTGGATTGTGAATGCTTGCGATAAAGATCTTGCAGATAGTGTTGTTTATTCTTCGTCGGCCTATGATATTTGGCGTGACCTTCATGAGCGTTTCTCTCGAAAAAATGCTCCTCGCATTTTTCAGTTGAAGAAAAATATCAACATTACTCCACAATATCAACTTTCGTTGTCCACCTATTACACCAAACTTAAGCAATCATAGGATGAACTTGCCTCTTACTCTCCTTTTGTATCCTGCACTTGTGAGGCTGCCTCCAATTTTTCTCTCTATTAGGATCAAGAACGTCTTATGCAATTTCTCATGAGCTTAAATGATTCTTGTGCGGCTGTTCGGAGTCAAATTCTTCTGATGGATCCGTTACCCTCAGTTACCCGTGCTTATTCTCTCCTTCTCCAAGAAGAAACTCAACGAGGCCTTCATATTCCCATCCAAACTAATGATAACACAGCTTTC
This sequence comes from Liquidambar formosana, assembly GCA_039720395.1. NCBI lineage: Eukaryota > Viridiplantae > Streptophyta > Magnoliopsida > Saxifragales > Altingiaceae > Liquidambar > Liquidambar formosana. The sequence continues at coordinate 52,215,922 of CM077820.1, read as the reverse complement.
TCGGCTCGCACTTTCAACTCTACCACTTCACCCACTCTTGCCATTCCTGCTCCAACCACTGGCTCACAATCTGCGGCTTCTCAATTTTGCAATTATTGCAAGAACGGTGGACATACGAAGGAAAAATGTTTCAAACTGACTGGATATCCTCAAGGTCATCCCCGATACAACCCCACTCAACGTCGCAAATTTCAACCATCTGCTCACAATGTTTCGGTTGCTCCTCTAGTTCATTCTTATGTTCCTCCACCTACTCCCGCATCGGGTATTCTTTCCCATGCTATGACTCCCCAGTTTACTCCAACACAATTTCATCAACTTCTCAATTTGATTCAACGAGGGGCTTCTGGTACTTCAAGTCCTATGACTAATCTGACAGGTACTTCTCTTTGCTGTAACATCTCTTTATTAAACACTTCTCGGATCATTGACAGTGGTGCAACTGACCATATTATTTGTTCCCCTTCTTTATTTTCTTCAATTTCTTCTGTGCCTCATTCTAATCCCATAAAATTGCCTAATGGTAATCTTACCCCTATCTCACATGTTGGAACTGTTATTTTGTCTCCTATAATTGTCTTAAATCATGTTTTATGTGTTCCATCTTTCTCCTATAAACTCATTTCAATTCACAAGCTTGCTCTTGAAAATAATTGTTATGTCACTTTCTTTCCTGATCATTGTCTCTTTCAAGACCAGTCAACGAAAGCGATGATTGGAATGGGTAAAGAATCTTGTGGTCTCTACATTTGGCAACCTTTGTCCACTATTTGCCATTCTCGTCTTAATAAATCCGCTGCTTCTGATTTATGGCACTTACGGCTTGGCCATCCTTCCCAAACTCGTTTACTTTCCCTTAGCAAACAATATTCCAATATTTCTTTTCTTGATTGTCTTTGCGATGTATGCCCTCGGGCTAAACTCTCTCGTCTCCCTTTTCCCATTAGTTCTAATACATCTACTTTTCCTTTTGAGTTATTACATTGTGACATTTGGGGTAGTTATACCATTTCATCTCGTAATGGTGCTCATTATTTTTTTACTTTAGTAGATGATTTTACTCGTTCCACTTGGGTGTTCTTAATGCGTTATAAATCTGAAGTTAATCACTTTCTCAAATATTTTTTCGGTTATGTTAAAAACCAATTTGATTGTACCGTGAAAGCCATTCGTTCTGATAATGGTATTGAATTTTTTACCAATGATATGAAGGCATATTTAAATGTTAATGGCATTATTCATCAACATTCATGTGTTGGCACCCCCCAACAAAATGGCACAGTGGAACGCAAACATCGCTATCTTTTGGAAGTTGCTCGTGCCCTTCTTTTTCAAGCCAATTTACCACTTTATTTTTGGGGTGATTGCCTTTTGACTGCAGCTTATTTCATAAATCGTCTTCCCACATCAATTTTGAATGGAAAATGTCCATACGAATTACTTTTTAATCATAAACCCAAACTTGATCATCTAAGGGTTTTTGGATGCCTTGCTTTTGCTCATAACATTCACTTCTCACATAAATTTGACTCTAAAGCACGCTAATGCATTTTCATTGGTTACCCACCTTTTCAAAAGGCTTATAAATTATTTGATCTTGACACTAAACAAGTGTTTACCAGTCGTGATGTTATCTTTCATGAAAAAGTTTTCCCATTTACACATGAATGTTCTATTTCTAGCCCAAATGTACTGCCCATATCATTACCAGATGATCCCACACTCTCACCATTGAACATAAGCTCATCCTCCACCTCCTCGACACTTGATGTCATGCCTCATTTAGACCCTACTCCTCCTCCCTCACATTCTACCCATTTACCTTTTGATTTTTCCCAACCTTTACGTCGTTCCACACGTAATAGACAACACCCTCATTACCTCCAAGACTACCATTGCTCACTGGCCACTAGTTCTTCACTCACTTCAATGTCTATTTCACAGGCTGGCCCTACACCAAAGTTTCCTTCATGTAGTACTTTATCTTATGATCGGCTTTCTTCCCGCTGTTGTTCATTTGCGGCTACTCTATCTAGTACCACTGAACCAACCAGCTTCAAGCAAGCTGTCATTGATCCAAATTGGAGGGATGCAATGAATAAAGAGATTTCTGCTCTTGAGGAAAATAACACATGGTCTTTGGTTTCCCTTCCTGCTGGAAAAGTCCCTATTGGCTGTAAATGGGTATACAAAATCAAATACAAAGCCGATGGTTCCATTGAGCGCTACAAGGCGCAACTTGTTGCCAAGGGGTTTAATAAAAAAGAAGGTATCGATTATCATAAAACATTTGCACCAGTGGCAAAACTCACTACAGTACGTTGTCTTCTTGCCTTGGCTGCCAAAATGAATTGGTCCCTTCATCAATTGGATATCCAAAATGCATTTTTGCATGGCGACTTACTTGAAGAAGTTTATATGAAGATTCCACCAGGTTTTAATCGACAGGGGGAGACAAGGGTATGTCATCTTAATAAGTTTCTATATGGCCTTAAGCAAGCTTCAAGGCAATGGTTTGCCAAGTTTTCTGATGCTCTTTTTCAAGCAGGATTCACTCAATCAAAGGCTGATTACTCTCTCTTTGTGAAGAAATCTAATGGCTCCCATACATATGTTTTGATTTACGTTGATGATATCATCATTACAGGTGATACTTCTTTGGCAATTTCAAGTCTCAAAGATTTTCTTCGCACTCGTTTTCATATCAAAGATTTGGGTCCTTTATCCTATTTTCTTGGGATTGAAGTTCTTCGATCCTCACGTGGCATTTTACTTACTCAACGCAAATATACCCTTGAGATTATTCAAGATATGGGTTTATTAGCTTCCAAACCGGTCTCTTTTCCTATGGAACAAAATCTCAAACTTACCAATCATGATGGACAGCTTTTGCAAGATCCAGCCCCTTATCGTCGTCTCATTGGTCGCTTGATTTACCTTACCATCACAAGACCAGATATATTATATGCTGTCCATATTCTTAGTCAGTTCATGGCCCAACCACGGAAACCTCATCTTGATGCTGCGATTCGCCTCCTTCGTTATCTCAAAGGAACACCAGGACAAGGCATTTTATTATTATCCACTACCTCTTTGCAAATTTCAGCCTATTGTGACTCAGATTGGGCGAGTTGTCCGATGACACGTCGTTCCACTACGGGTTTCTGTACATTTCTTGGTGATAGTCCTTTATCTTGGAAAAGCAAGAGACAACATACCATATCTCGATCGTCTGCGGAGTTAGAGTACCGTGCTATGGCTATTGCTTGTTGTGAGTTAACTTGGCTTCGTTATCTTTTTGAGGATCTTGGTTTTCCCCACTCCACTCCCATGACCCTCTACTGTGACAATAAATCAGCCATTCATATTGCCTCCAACCCCGTATATCATGAGCGTACCAAACATATTGAACTTGATTGCCATCTCATCCGTGAAAAAATTCAGCAAGGGTATATTCAAACAGCCTATGTTCCAACTACACATCAGCGAGCAGATATTTTTACGAAGGCGCTAGGCAAAGATCAGTTTCTTTTCTTGGCTACCAAGTTGGGCATTCTCAATGTTCATGCTCCAACTTGAGGGGGAGTGTTACAAGATAGGCAACTTTTCAATTTGATTGGGATTGACTTTTGATTGGGATTTCCCTCTAATCATGGGATCTCAAATTTATTCTTAGATAGGCAATTTGATATTTGATTTGATTTTATTTTATTTTCCATGTATCATGGAATTCATTTTACAATCTTGTATATATAGACATGTAACATTTTGAATGAAATATACAATTCTTTCGATTCAATTAATTTCTTGACGGAGGGAATGCTACTTGTTGAAAGGTAATGCTTCCATTATCATTCACTTTGAATTCAACGAATTGTAAATCTGGGGTAGGCAAGTTGTGCTTTCGGTCAGGGGCACGTCTAAATATAAAATGATTAACAAGCATAATTTCGTGGGCACTTTTTTGGAAGAGGAACCCCACAATGTAGTGTTGCGTTGTTTGGATGAATGATTTACAAAAAAAAGATTTGGATTAAGATGAGATTTTAATCTTATTTTTTGTTTTTTGGTATAATAAGAGGGGTTTAAACCTTTAAGAGCATCTCCAACCCAAGAGAGCTATTTTGGTGAATTAAAAGTTATTTTTAGCTAAAAAAAAAAGAAGTAAAAATAGCTATTTTACAATAAAAATAGCACTTTGTGGTAAAGTGGCTGTTCCAATATAGCAAAAGTTATGTTTTAGTTCACCTAGTTTTCCTTCTTTCCAATTATCATTATTCCATATTTTGGTGACATTACCAAATAGCTCAAAAGTAAAATGAATAGTTCTAAGTTATTCGACTCTCAGTTTAACTCTGAACTATTTTAGCTCATAATTTAGCTTTACCATTGGAAAACACCTTTCAGAACTAAAAAGTAAGTTTAACTTTAGCTCACCATTTAACTCTGTCGTTCGAGATGCTCTAACTTATCCTACTTTTACCCTTTTTCCTATCCACCCTCAGCACTAGACTAATCCAGATTTCAATTTTGTTTGCTGTTACTACTGTACTGTAACTACTCACTCCGTTCCCGCTTGATTATTATTTTTAAATAACACGTTTTTCTTAGGAAAACCTAATAAATACTTTCACATCAACATGTATATATTTTAATATTGCAATTTTGCCCTCAAGTGTATAAATGTTTGAAAAAAAATAAAATACCCATAAAAAATAGTATTGTAGAAAATCAAACTAAATGAATCATTAATTTTTTGAATGAAATTATAATTTTGAAACATCAAAAAGAAAAAAGAGACTAATAAAATAAAAACGGATGGAGTATAATTTTGGCATTGAAACTTTACCTTAGTCCAAATTCTCCTACAAATCCATCAAATAAACCGCAGCATTAGTTTTATTCTTCGGTGAAAATTGGAAATGAGTTGAGTGTTAAGAAAGGTGTGAAAAGCACTAGTTCTTTGGGCAGTGAACGTGATAATACTTAAGGCATCGTCGCGTCACTCGTGTTAGGCAGAGCGCATGAGCGACTAAACAAGTGAAGGGCGACAAACGTACCTTCCACAACGGTAGAAGGACTAACACAGAATACAATAAAAAATTAATGATAATACCATTTCATTAAAAGATTAAAAAAAATAAAAAAAAAATGAATATTTAGTAGTACAAGATAATAGAATGATGATTTCTTTGTGAGAGTCTATTTCCTCGTTGGAAATAATAGTCATTCGTTTTCAAATAAAAAGGAATGTCTATTTTCTTCTTTTAAGGAGTGAAAATTATTAAAAGTGGATCATATCTATTATTTTTTATTTCATTCTCACCCCTTACTAAACATTAGGCATAGAAATGACTATTTCCATTTTATTCCCATTCTTATTCTATTCCCACTCTCATTTTATTTTATTCCATTCCATTCTCTCGAACCAAACTCAACCTAAGGAATAAATCCCATCAAATTATGCCCAACACAAACTCAAAACATATAGTAGTTAACTATTAGATAGAACTCGTAACTTGGAACTTCAAGGTCACACCAAAAGTAACCACAAGTTAGTTCTCTCAAAAACTCTTCTCAAATAACATACCCAGCATCCCTATATATAGGAGAATTGATAGATTATAAGAGAAGTAATAGGTTACTTGTAAAACTCAAACTCTTAGTCATTAATACAAAGATTTCATCTTATCCATAAAAGATTCTATCTTATTCAGAAAAGATTTGATCTTATATAAAAGTCTATCCAATAAAGATTTGATCTTATCCAAAAAGATTTTAAAAAACAAAATAATAAACCAATTAATTTAAAACCCTCATTTCCAACATAGGATTCCTATACCACCTCCTTTTTAAAACTAGCACTACGAATAGAAGATAAAAACTACACGTGACAAACACAAGCGCAAAAAGCAGGACGAGGAAAGGGGTTTTGGCAACCACAACTAGGATTTTGATAGGGACAGGAGCTGTGTCAGGTAAACAATCCAAGAGTAAGTCATTTAGTTCGCTCACAACGATAAGGGATGTATCAAGTGTCTCGCTGCAAGCGTCAAGAATGTCGCTCAAAGTGTCAATGGCTTTCTCAAGTAGGTCGTTGAAAGCGTCGAGGGCTTTATCAAGCAGGTCGAGGAAAGACGCCTCACTACCTGACTTTACAAGTGGCGCAACATATGACCTTAGAAATAGCTCATAGTAGAAGAAAAAGAAGGAGCTACCAATGACACACGTGGCAATAGCAAGCCCTGACGAATGTTGTAACACTGTGTACTGACCCGTCATAAACGCAACCATCATTGCTCCCGCCGCAAATATATTGAGGTACGCGGCCAGTTTGAAGTAAGAATGGAACTTGCTTTTGTCAGGAAGAGGCATCGCCAAAAAAATGTAAATAAACACAGCAGAACTTGAGAGCATCATGGCTATGCTATTTGAAATAACAAATGCTCTAAAAGTTGCTTTTCTCGCTAAAACGGGAGTGCCCTGGTCTGGGCCCTTGTCGCTAATGTAACCACCGGGCATGGTGAAACTTGCGGCAAAGGCTACAGTTGCAATGAGTGCGGCCACTACTATATGGGTTTCTGTTGCTTCCTTGATTTCAGTGAAGTAAGTACCTTTGTGGTTGTCATCCTTTCCTCCCTTACCAACATCTTCCTTTTCTCCCTTACCAACATCTTCGTAGGTTACATTTTGCCGACCTGTTCTAACACCGGCCTTCCGCAACTCTTCCTTAATATGTCTCTGCAATACATTGTCAAGATCGACTGTAATTAAATTATAAGACAGATTATCCTACAAAGTGCCATCGAAACATAATTCATCCCCAGAATAATTTATTTGATTATTATTATTATTTTTTTTTTGGTGATAAAGCATGACTCAATTTCGGTTCCTATAGCTCGAAAAAGACCTCATGTTTGGTAAGCAGAGTTTATGCCAAGCTAGCTTAGGTCGTTGGTTCACCCAGTCAAACCTAATCATGAAGGCATCCTCATTTCCTTACTGAGCTGTACACCTGTATTATAAGGGTCTATTTGGAAATTTCAAAAATTGGATCAGATTAGGTCTATTTCATAACTGTTATCTGATTTTTAAATAAATAAACTCGTAGTTGGTTTGAAAAAAACTGTGTTTATACTTTATTTTTAAAACAGAGCTAAACTGATTAATAGGAAAAATAGACTTACTAAATAGTGTAAAATAAAAACTGATCAGATTTATCTTCAACTGATTAAATTTTTACATTTTCCAAACAACCCTTAAATGAAGATGGTGGTGTGATCTGTAATAGACACACCGAACCATTTGGTAAGGGAAAAACTTAAAATGTGGGTACATACCTGGCCTTTACCTCAATCTAAGAGGAAAGATTTGTCAATACTTGAGTGAAACTTTGAACCCGGCTGGCCTTTACCCATTTATCATCAGTGCATTTGTTTATGGAAATTTGGGCAGTGGATCCACCCGTGGCTCCTTTAGCCGTCTTATCATAAAGAATACCATTAATAGAGGGGTCCATATGGGTCATACGGAATCCTTGCGGGTAGGACACAGATTATGTAGCACCGCCAGTAAAGGATAGACAATGCATGTAGTTTTTTACATCTTATTGTATAAGAGTAGTGCTATTTCACTTATCTATTTTACACTCATGTTCTTTCACTTATTCATCTGTGATAATTTCTCATTTTTTTATATTAGGATCTGTATGATAGTTTTCACTTATATCTATCCACTTTTCACACATTTAGGTGTGGGTAGTAAAAGATGAATGATAAAAAGTGGATAAAATAATATTTTACTATTTTCCAATGTACAAAGAAAATGTTGCTATTCTCATTGCCCATTTGTGATCTTTTATTTATCATTTGATGTGACAAGTTGCCTGGTAACATCACCCTAGCAAAGTGGTTGATATATCATGTCATATCACCACTTCACGTTAATTAGGAAAATAATTAGAGGTGTAGCTGGAAAATTAATCTTGAAGAAGTAAAATATTAACTCAATTACAATGAGATTTTGCCCCTATATATTTAAGGGAATATAGTGTAATTTATCCTAATGAAGCTGATAAAATTAGGACTAGAAGTAAGAGAAGTTTTGATATTTTTGGGATGGGTCAAATTTAAGGTTTTCTTAGGGCACACGTTACCTACAATTAAGGACCCAATTATTACATGGAGAAATGTGTTTACACAGAGTTTTTCAAGCATTTTCATATTTTTCTAAACAACTTTTATCATTTTCTATACATTTTCATCATTTCTCATGCAATGATTGAGTCATTAATTTCAATTTAACATGTGCCCTTAGGGCACACGTTAAGAAAACCCAATTTGTAATTATAAAAATAAAAAATAAATAAAAGTTATAAAATAAAAGGGGTTTTGATTTTTGCCCTTTGTTTGAGGGTCAAATTTATGAAATGATCAATTTTTTGGGAGCAAAATAACATTTTGGGAGGGTTAAATTTAGAATTATTAAAATTGAAAAAACTACCGTACACACTATATATATATATATATATTTATATACACCTTTCTCTCCACCTCTATGCCAACATATATATGACAACAACAATATCTTAGTTAGTATTAACATGACCGATGATATATGATGCCACGTCAGTTATTATGTCATTCCAGCACTATCACATCAAACATTTGACAGGAGATTTAGTAAAAATGACAATAAAACTAGCATTTTATTGTAGAAAATAGCCTATTTGCATAAATACAAAAATTCATTTTTTTTAATAAATAATTTTGTTAAATTACATTTGATTGTGAAGTCCATGCAAAAGAAAGTCTTACCTTCCATTTTAGTGTGGACGTAGGATTAGCACTTATGATGTCAAAAGCGTTCAAGTTTTTCTTGTTAAAGGCCATCTTATCGACTCTAGGGTGCTTTATGAGATCGGAAACCAACGAGTAGAGTCTAGTGTCTGGCCCATGATGATTGGCAAGCAGATGGAGAGGTGTCTTCCCCTCGTTATCCTTCCCATTTAAAAGGTGAGTGAGCGAATAATTTTCAAAGACAACTTTAACCGTGCTTAGATTCCCGCTCTCTGCGGCAAAGTGAATAAAATTCCAACCATTTTTGTCAACGAGTTCACAACAATCTGAACTGTGACCTATAAGTGCTTTCACTACTTGCTCATGTCCCTTGCTGGCCGCAATGTGAAGAGCTGTCCTCCTACCATCTCTATCTGTGATGTAAGCTGCAGATGCATCATCACGTAGTAACGCACGATACCATACTAGAATAACCCAAGAGTGCAGCATAGTGGAGCGGAGTCCACCCTTGTTGGTCTGCTTCTTTGGTAATTAGACGAGCCTCTTTCATTCCCAGAATGCACAATAGAATTTCTAAAATAAATTAGAAAAATTAGTTATTTAATATGTGTACAAGCACCTATAAAACATCTTAAGATGGTGAAAAATCTCTTCTATGATTTAACCAATAGACTATGAATTCACAAAGCAAGCTAGATGGAAGGTAAATAGGTTGAGCACTAATGTTTACCCAACCTAAAAATTAAGTCAAACAAAACACTCACAATAATCAACTGATGAGAGAAACAAGAACAACACAAAGATTTACATGGAAAAACCTTAAACTCGGATAAAAAACCAGAGACCCATATGTACTATAAAGGAAACTAACAAGACTCGATAGAGACTCAAGACTACCATGTAAGCCGATCCTCATGTAAACCACTGCTACATAAATCCCCTAGTGAAAGCTTGCAAATCCCATGTACGTGGCTTCTTAAACTCCTTCAGGCAACTCCTTCCGGCAAGAGGATAAACATATATAATATATTTGCCTAGCTTATACCAATTATGCCAGAAAATTAAATATTGATTATTAAAAATGGAATAAATCGAATTTTTTAATAAAAAGAAATTGAATTAATTAATCTGCATGTCTTTACCCAAAGGGGTGGCTATAGCAGCACTGCTTAATCCAAGGTCTAATTATAGATTTTTTTTTTTTTTCCCAATTCTTTTTCTAACGCTCAACATAAAATTCAATGAGTTACTTTTAATTATTCTCAAATAAATCAATTTAATCATTAATGATGTGGAAGAAAGGAGGGTTAACAAAAACTCCTTTATGCCTATTTTATCTAATTAATTCCCAATTAAAAAAATAATTTAAAAAAACAAAAAAAGAAGAACCAAAAGGCCTTAAGCAATAGGCCAAGCTGGCCATATCTAGTGTGTCCTACCATTTTCCAGATGTATAGGAATTCTACAAAAACCGTTAAATATGAATATTTCATACTTGAAGATTAGAGCTAGGACTTGAATATATATCTTTATTGAGAGATTTTTGTTTTCTTTACAAGCCTGATCTCTTACGTATCTCAAAAAGTTGGAGATTGTGAGCTGGTTTGTAATTGACATGTTATAAGTTACCAAAACCAAACTTGTCTATTATCTTTTATTGTCTTCTTTTTTATTTTATTTTATTTTCTTTATTAATAATATTTAGAGTTGTTTGCACTAAAAATAAAATAAAATAAAGTTGTCACTTTTAGTCAAAACTATAGGAGGATTAAAAATAAAAATAAAAAACCTTTGAGTATTTGATAAAAGTCTTAGAAATAAAACACAATAAAAAAAATATGGATATAAATTAATTGATTGTGGACATTTCCAAGAGTCTAAACTCTAAACTTCAAATGGACTGTTATGCATGGTGGCATGAAAAAACAATTTCTCAAGCATTACATAAAAAATTAGAGATGAAACATGTATTTTGATAAATGGGACTACATCATGCATTTTATCCACCATACAAGGGGCAGGTTAAGGGCCAGAAGGCAGGAGGGCCGGAGGTGATGACTATATAATCATATGAAAAAATTTCAAGAGGAGAGTTCTTTCGACGAACCTCAAGAAAGAAGCGGTCCCTTTGAACGAATGCACCCAAAACTAGGAGAAAAAAATAAGGCAATACTATATGAAGCATCTTTCATCTAGCACCTAATCCATATTAACAAAAAAAAAAAAAAATCTATTAAATAAATTAAACGAGTTTTGATCTATACACATAGTATCACATAAAATGCTGTATTTTGGTGCTGCACATAAAATGATGTATTTAAAATTTCCCAAAAATATTAGTAGCACTTCACCTTCTCCAAATAGCGTGACACCATGTGAAGCTCGTTCTAAATATAAATTAAAAAGACAAAAGACAAAAGACCACCAAAAAAAAGAAAATGTAAAAAATCGTACACCACCTTGTCCTGTTGTGCACCACTGCACCCTCACGTATATCTTTCAACTAAAACCATTAGAAAATGAAAAACTAGACAAGGGGAAAAAAAGTAACATAAATTATGTGTGTTAAAAGTTCTTTTCTCACTGCACATACATGGGCTATAACCTCTAATGCATGGTACTGATCATATAAGAAAATAAACATATGTTGTCTTAAAAATTTCTACACACATATGCAATTCATGTGTAACTAATATTTGTTTCTATCATAAATACTATTGATGTAACAAATAGATGCATTTGATTACCATGGCACGAAACATATCAAATACAACTAACGAAAGTTGGCCTAAGTGGAAGGGGCTCTGGTCGCTTAAATAAGGGGTCTCGGGTTCGAACCTTTGTGGATGTAGCAAACTTTCTAAGGAGAGGTCCCCGCTTCGGCGCCCGACAATACCTTGGAGGATTAGTCCTAGGCGAAGCCTGGGGACACCTTGGGGAACCAAAAAAAAAAAAAAAAAAAAACATATCAAATAAACTTTGAGAGTTCGACGAAAGTGATTGTTTCATACTTTTTTTTTTTTTTTTTTTTTCCTCAGATTAATCACTTATCTCTGGTGATAGAAATGGTAAGGCATGAGAATGGGACATTGCATGAGAGATAGGAAGAAGATGTTAACCGTATTGATTGTGACAGTCTCTTTCGAGAGAGAAGAGGGGACAGAGGGAGATAATTAAGCATTGGGGTTTAGGAGTTTGTGGGATCAGGAGTTTTGGAACTTGATAACTGTACATAACTGAATTATTTTAAGTTTAAAAAACAATTAATTACAATAGAACACTATAATTATGAAATTAATAAGGCTATCGATTTCATCCACGGAAAGGATCTATTAGCAGATGTGACAATTGCATAATTATAATAATAATAATTAATCAAAAAATTGAATCCTCTGAACTTTGAAAAAGTGAATAATGGATGCGGTGGATGTACCAGTACTTTCATAATTACTACCTTCGTAATTGCCAATTACGGCGGCATGCAAAGCGGTTCTACCATTGGGGCCACCATGAGCTGGTGACACGCAAGTTTCCAATATTTCCTTCACCAAACTACGAAAGCCTCTCTCTGCAGCCAGGTACAGCGGAGTCTCACCGGCCGCATTAGCCGAATTCGACAAATCAGGGTCTTCTTTGATCAGTAACTTCACTACATCAATGTGATTGAATCGGATCGCCTCGTGCAAGGCCGTGTCTTTCTCTTTATTGGTCATCCACACCATCTGCCTCACATCTCCTTTCTCGGGGTCTTCTTGATGGAGAGTTTTTGCACGTTCAATGAGAAATTTTACTGTATCAGAAAGGCCGTACCTTGCTGCCAAATGTAGCGGAATTTCATCGTTTGCATTCGCTTGTCGTAACAGTGACGGACACTTTTCAAGGATCTGTCCCACCAATTCTGTGGACTCCTTTTCTCGACGCTGGGCGGTGATGTTGATATGGAGAATTGTGTTCTTATTTGGGGTTAGGAGGAGATGAAGGCGCTCTGTGTAGTTCTCGAAGGTATCAATGCGGCCATCTTCTGCGGCATGGAGCAAATCAGGATACATGCGTGTAATCTTTGCTTCCGGATCCATATCTGTTGAAGTAGAACCCATATGCATGTAGCTCTCTCTATTCTTTTCTTTTTTCCTTTTTTGGTCTCCGGCTGGGTTTGATGACACTAATGATTCCCCTGGTGTACGTTGCAGCACTCTGGGAGGGGATGTTACTCTTGCCTCCCTTTTAAGGTAATCAAACCCAACCTAGAAGATTTCCAAAACTTTGGAATGGTTCGATACACGTTGTACGTGAGGAAGATAAAAAATTACTAGAATTTTGCAAGGAAAATACAGAGCTTGCTCTGTTTTTTTTTTTTTTTTTTTTTTTTTTTTTTTTTTTGGGGGGGGGGGGGGGGGGGTGGTTTCAATTACAAACATTTTTATTTTTTTATAATAAATTGATAATAATCATGGTTAAAGGTAACACTAATCTTAAATTATTAGAGACATAGGAGCTACATCTATCTAATATAGAAAAGGTAATACTGGAATTAGTCCCTTGGTCGTACATTGGTTCGCCTCCCTATATGAGTAACAGGTCGTCACTTGCCAATTCATATAGAGGAGATACCTACAATCATCAATTATAGTGCCATGAACGTGTAAATCAGCATCGCCAGAAGACATAAGGCGAATAGCAGATTGGGCGTCCATGCAAGTTGAAGCCAATCTTTGAGTGCCCATGATTCAATTGCAACATTGTTGCTGCTACCCACTTTTCTAATGAACCCCACAAGGCCACAATCCATCTCTCATGTGGGCCTTTAATCATGCCATCAGCACCCGTAGGCCCAGGGGTTACCCAAGGAGGAGCCACGTTCACACACTAACCAATATACAAAAGAGTCATGCTATATTGCCCAAGTCTTTTTTTACCCAAATGATGCATCAATTGGATAAACCAATAAAATTTTTTATAAACAAACAATTGTTCATACATAGCAGACTGAAAGTTAAGATTGTCACATCATTTATGTAAGAGTATTTGGGCAAAAAATTTAGACAACTTAGTATTTTCCTATACAGAATTGATAGATATAACCTACCTAAAGTTTCCATCTTTTAACCATGATTCCATGAACCACGAGGAAGGCCCAAGAAGGAACAAACAAAGCCGGCCTACTTAAGCCAACTTTAGAGAGTATTATTCTTTGCTTCTTAATTTTACCAGTGTTGTCAATTGTAAGCGCAAACGTACTCACATCAACCAACTTTATTCGCTAGTGTGCACATTCAAAGCAACACCTCTCTCGAATCCGTTAACATAACTTTTCCATCTTTTAATCATGAACCACAAGGAAGGCTCAAGAAGGAGGCAACAAAGCCGGCCTAGTTAAGCCCACTTTAGAGAGTATTATTCGTTGCTTCTAAATTTTACTAGTAGTATCAATTGTAGGAGCAAACTCGCACCCACTTTATTCCTAAGAGAGTTTTATTCGTTACTTCTTAATTTTACTAATTAGTATGCTCATTCAAGGCAGCACGATGCTCACCCTATGTGTTGTGTGTTTTGTAATATTAAAAGCAACACGTTACTTTTTATTTTTTTCTATAATCACTTATTTATATATCATAAAAGGTTAAGGAATTGACCGGCCGTGTTTGGATAATGAAAAAAGGTAAAAAAAAATACTCACTTCGTCCTATAAAGATAAGTCATGTTTTAGAAAAAAATATCATTTCATTGATTTGTCCTTTATTAAATTTAATTTTTCCAAAATTACCTTCTCCTACTTTTTTGTGTTGAAAGTAATTTTTAAAATAACAAAGGGTAGTATAAAAAATTTTAAAAAAAAAAATTATGATTTGACTCTTTAAAATAGATTAACATTTTGGGAAAAAAAAAATATCAAATATGACCTATCTTTATAATTAGGACGGAGGGAGTAATTTTTTTTGTTTTCATTCTTTAGAAGCATTGGAAGTTTGAACAAAATAACATGAGCATAATCACAATCTCTCTCTCTCTCTCTCAGCCAGAGGTTTTCCTCCATAAATCTCCTTATCTTTCCCCTGTGGTTTTTCAATAACCAGAGGCAGTAGCCTGTTTGTCCTCAAACCAGTTGGCCTTTTTTTAATATAATACTCACAGAAAAAAATACCATTGATTTTCTCCTATTTTTGCTTTCCCTTCATCCAAACAAGCCAGAAGAAAAGGAAAAAAAATTAAACAAGTTCCAAAATATGTTCATCTATGAAGAGAGAAATTCTAATAGAAACTCTGGTTTTAGGAAAACTTACATGGCAAATCCCAAGGATTGCGCTAGAGTGCCGGTTTGGCCTGAATGTGGGTTTCCTGAGTATCTGTTCTTTTTCTCTTTTTAAATCATATATCTTCAGTCTGCTCAACAAATTATGTGTGACCAAAATCTTTTTGTCTTTCTTTGGGTACTAACTACTAAGACATATGCTACCATGTACATGATATTTCATAGCATATGCTAAAATAATTATTTTGGCTTCTTCTCTGCTCTGAACAGATAAATGCCACAGAGGCAAAGAGCCCTTTTTTATTTATTTATTATTATTGTTATTTTTTTATAAAGCATTATTTGTCAAATATTGTTTAGTTCTTGAAGATTGTGGCTGTTGGTCAAATGCATATTTCATTCAATTCTCAAAGTTTTAAATCTTTTTACCTTTAGTTTCTCTGCCTGTCTTATAAATTTATATTTTATTAGAGAAATATACTTGTCAGATATATGGGACCAT
The DNA here is from genome assembly GCA_039720395.1 of Liquidambar formosana. Classification (NCBI taxonomy): domain Eukaryota; kingdom Viridiplantae; phylum Streptophyta; class Magnoliopsida; order Saxifragales; family Altingiaceae; genus Liquidambar; species Liquidambar formosana. The sequence continues at coordinate 52,200,372 of CM077820.1, read as the reverse complement.
ACGCCGTTTTGTTCTTTGTTAAATTGTTTCAGTATATTCATATTTAGATAGAGGGTCTAATTTTGACATGAAAATTAAAATTTGCGTTTGGATTCTGACTCTGTCGAAAATTATTGTATGCATCATTACGAAGGCAAGAAGATAATATTTGCCCCCAAACTGTGTTTGCATGTAAATACGCTATAACATACAAATTCGGGTCCACATACCTCTTTGCGGAAGAGACCTGAGAATCGTTTGTCGTTTGTTGTTACAAGCCCACGTAGCCGTTGCACGAACCGACCTCTGTGTATGCTCTTTTACGTTGTGAATGTCAAAGGGATTGCTACTAGAGTTCTCCCTATGTATCCACGCTACAAGTCCACTAGGCTATGGTGATCCTATAAAGAGAGAACGAGAGAGAGAGGGGTAGATATTCTACTGGAGGCAATAATGATGGGAGAGTCTCAATCACATAGAGAGACTTCCCTTATATACTCCTATTAGGTCCAACTCTAATAGGACTTAGTTTCCATGTACAATTAGGAAACTCTCACTAAATAGGAGACTTGGCCACCAAGGTCCAGCACCCACACGTGGGCAAACTAATGGTTCGGGTTGTGACCCACTGACCCAAATATTAATAGCTGCAATCGAGGATCTTGATATTACGGTGCTCCAAGGTGCATATTTTCATTAATTCCATTATATTGAGCACAAGAGCAATGGTGGAGCTAAGAATTTATTTTAGCAGGGTCGATTTTATTTAGGTCGATTTTTATTTAGGATAAATTGCAAATAACCCTCCTGAAGTGTGGGGGTCAATAGATAACCCCCTCTTATGTTTTAATTTTGTCAATGTGCCTCCCTTATGTTTTAATTTTTGTCAATGTGCCCCAACCGTCACTTGCCATTGATGAAATTTGACGAAAATTAATCATGTAGCTATGCACGTAATATCGTTAACGGACTCGTATTGCCCAAAATCGTTGGAATCAACCAATTGGGTGGCTATCAACGATTGGTTTTGTCTTCCAATTGAACTAAAGGGCACATTAACAAAATTAAAACATAAGAAGTGTTATTTGCTAACCTCCATACTTCAGGGGATGGAAAAGATTACATGTAATTATGAGGCATTAGTCGAATACATAAACATCTCAGAACTTTTGATATTTTAATAATTAAAAAAAAATAGGTGAAATAGCATTGCATTTAAAACTTTGTTTAAAGTGCTACTACATATAATCGGTGACGTGGAATACTAACTGGAATCCACATTTTTGAAATTTGCAAGGGTTCTACTTTATTTTCTTTTTTTGGTTAATCCCAAACTTTTTTTTTTCTTTTGAGCGGCCAGATCCAGCTGCAACTTCCTAATTCTTTTATTCCATGCAAGTTGAAGTACATGTGACTAGGGTTGCAACTTCGTTTGGGGAATTCTGAGGATCGGATTGTTTCGAGCAATTCGGTCCGGTCCGGTCTGGGACAAACAATGTTTGGTCCGGGACTTGGGACTTTTTTTAAAAATCGAATGTTTTTCGGTTTGGGACTTGGTTTAGGGGTGTTCAGAACTGTCTCGTACCAAATTCCCGGACCAAGAACCGGTGATATATAATATATATATATATATATATATATATATATATATTATTTCGGAATATTTCCGTTTCGTTATTACTTAATAACAAAAAAAATAAAAAAAATAAAAAACCTATTTGACTTTTGCCTAAAACAAAAAAACCCTATCTAACTACCTGTTCTCATCTCATTCTCATCTCATTCTCAGTTTCTCTTGGCCTCTCCCTCGGCGCCGTTGCACTCTCCAGTCCGGCAGTCACTAGTTTCCAGCCACAACCCACAACTCCACGTCTTCACTAGCCACCAGCCACTCAGCCAGGCAACCACCACTACACCGTTTCCACGTCTCCACCAGGCACACGAGAGTCCGCAACTTCGCCTCGCACACTAGTGAGTCGTTACTCAACTCACCTCAGCCTCACTCAACCAGTCCGGCAGTCACCACCCACCACCCACCACTCCACGTCTCCACTAGCCAAGCACACTGTCATGGCGTCACCACAAAGGTCCCAAATCCCCTTCTTTTTTCCCTTATTTTTTTCCATTAATTTCCAATACCTTATGTTCGAATCGGTTGATATTTTTGTAGATCTGACTTCTGAGCTTTGTTTACCGATCATCATCTTCGGCAATCTCCATCTGTAGGTTGGAATTCTCTCTCTTCCTCTCTAGTCTCTACCCAATTTGTGACTGGTTTAGGGTTAGGTGTCTTAATTTGGTTGATTTTTTTTCCCCTCTCTTTTTCACTCTATTGTTAAGGGTTTGAGGGGTTTTTTTTTTTTTTTTTTTTTTAAATTTTTTTTTCTGCTACCATAGTTTTATTTTTACATAGGGTTTGTTCTTTTAATTTGTAATCTCATCTACTGTTAATTAGTTCATTTAGTTGCATGATTTAGTGATTGTATCATAGGATATTAGGATATCTTGTTAATTTTTTTTTAATTATTTTCTGCTGAATTTGTAATACAGATTTTTGTTATTTTTTTGAATCTCTGCTGAATTTGAATCTTTTCTTTTCTGCTGAATTTGTAAATCCTTGATGGCCAAGTGCAAATGTGCAATGAAGTAGCTTATTTTTGTGACTAATCAAGCTGACAATATTTGGTTGGAAGTAGTTATTTTTAATTTTTTACTTAAGGAAAACAAACTAATAAATACCGATAACCGGACCATTCTGGAGCGGTATTTTTTGGTATGGTATGGTCTGGGATAATGTACAAATCGGTTCAGTTTCAGTACCAATTTTCAAGTCCCGAATTATTTCAGGACGGTCCAAAAATACCCCTATCCCATACCATCCCGTACCGAGTTGCACCACTACATGTGACATGATTCAGCTGCACCATTGTTGTTGGTACCCACTTTTCTAACGAAGCCCACAATCCGTCTCTATTATGGGTCTCTACTCTCTAATCGCGCTATCAGCACCTGCGGGCCCTGGGTTACCCAACAGCGAGCCATCGTTCACACATTAACCCATATACAAAATTGATTCTAGATAGAACCCTCGAACTTAACGCTTCCATCTTTTACTCATGAACCACGAGGAAGGCTCAAGAAGAAGACAACAAAGCCAGCCCACTGAAGCTCACTTTAGAAAGTATTATTCTTTGCTCTTAATTTCACTAGTCCAACTCACACCCACTTTATTCCTTACTCGTTACTACGCACATTCAAAGCAATACGATACTTATACTTTTTTTTTGGGTTATTTTTCTCCTCTCTCTCTCTCTCTCTCTCTCTCTCATAATACAAAAATCGAGTACACACATTCAAAGAACAAGATTCGAACCAACTTTTCCTTTCATCTTTTGCCTTTTTCTTTTATTTCAGTCAAAAGAAATTGCAATCAAATTAAACATTTTCATGTGAAATGTATACAAGTTTTTTGCCATAATGATAAAAGTAATCTCTTTTCTTATGCCAAAAAAATAAAATAAAATAATGGTCCATTCGAAACACATGCAAGGTTCTTCCTATTCTACATTTTTTGTTCTATTTCATTTTGCCTCTCTCTCTTTCCAAAATTTAGTATGCACATTCAAGTCACGATGTTCTTCCACTTTTCTTTTGTCATTTTTCCTTAAAAATTGGAATTAAAACATTTTCATGTAAATTGTATATAACTCCGATCTCTCGCCGTAATGATAAAACAATCTATCTCTCTTTCATGCTATAAAATCAAGTATGCACATTCAAAGCACCAAGTATTTTTATCCCCTTTTAAATTTTTAATAAGTGAAAAGAAATTAGAATCATAATATTTTCATCTTAAATTTCCTTAGAAATTGGTAATACGGTGATATACAAGTTTTTCCATTAGGGGAATACCATGTTCCAAAAAGTTTCATCTTCTTTGATAAATGAGTGTGGTCGTGCTGTATCGATGTGGTGGGTGCAAAAAACAATCTCTTACTAAAAAAAAATTCAAATATGTTTATTCGAAACAATGATCCTCCAATTCTTCCTTTTCTTCTATTTCATTTTACATTTTTTCTTTTAGTTGCATGGATGACTATGCACGCCATGTGTTCGTAAAAAATGCGTATATGAGGAGTTTTGTAAATGCTGCGGATGAAAGTTATGTGCTTGCTGAAATTCCATTGATTTGAATGAAAATTGCCTGTGTCTCTGATACTCATTTGATTGTTATCAAGAGTTGACTCAAGCTTGAAGGGACCATTTTCCATATCATGCATCAATATTCAGCAATCATGTGTATGTTAATCGTTATTCAATCAGCCTCTCAGAGTGGCTTTATTGCCAGGACCCATAAGTGCCTAAGTGGCGAAGATTCACATTTCTGAATCCAGTTGGTGTCCATAGTAAAATCTCCAAGAGGCAAGAGCACTGGGCTCTGTTATAGGGATTGCAATCTCAATTCCAATCTTTGACGTTTGGACATGTTAAAGCGATCCAACTACAGCTGATCTAACCCCCACGTACACTACTCACCTCTGGCAGCTAATTGCGCTCAACTACGTGTCGTTGGTGAGGATTAATTTATAAGTAGAAATCAGTGTTGGGATTAGAATAGTTTTATGCATGGCAAGGGAATTAACCTGCCCTGTTTGGATAATGAAAATGGGTAAAGAAATAAAAAAGAAATTGTTTTCATTCTTTTGGAAGCATTAGAAGTTTGAACAATAAGATGAACATAATAGAGATTTTCCTCTATTAGCAGGTGGTGTTTTTAGGAATAATCGTAGCTTTGTGAAAGGTATATTCTCTTTTAATATTAGGGTTCAAAGTGCTTTCTATGCTGAACTGTTGGCTGTCATTTTGAGCATTGAGCAAGCTTAGGATAAAGGTTAGTTTCAAATTTGGCGTGATAGTGACTCCCTTTCAATTATTTATTGCTTGAGTAATCCCGACTTCATTCCTCCTTAGAACCTTCGTGTCCATTGGCAGAATTGTAAAACGTATGAGGTTTCAATTTTATCATATTTTTAGCGCAGGGAATGAGTCTGGTTTTCAGTGTTGGTGGGCTACTTTTCCTTGCTTTAATGGTCTTCTTTGCCATGATATGTTTGGTTTGCCTTCTTATAGGTTTAAGTCTTAATTTATTTTATACTGTGAGTTGGCTTGTAGCATCTTATAAGCCACTTGACCTGACTTGTCTTTGAGTTCTCTTTACATTCCCTTTCTTGCTTGTATTCTTTTTCTTCTACTAGATATAGCACACGTACGTTGCACGTGAATATTCTTAAATACAAAATAATAAATACATAAATATTTTATATTTAAAGAGGTTTTATTATTAAAAAAAAAAGTATTATTGTCTTTAAGATTTTTAATGATTATACGAATTATAGTTTCCTTATAATTCTTATTAAGGTATGTGTTTTATATTGTTATATTTCCTATATATGCAGAAGGGTAGTTGTATAGTTTCCTTGAATTCTTATTAAGGTATGTGTTTTATATTACTATATTTCCTAGATATGCAGAAGGGTAGTTGTGTATTTAAAAATTAAAATAAGGATATATTAGTCAATCAAAAGTTTTTCTCTCATTCATCTTTTTATAGGTAGTATAGATTAATAAAATTTAGAGTAGTAAGTACATAATATGGAGGCATGGAGTGCCAACCTTGTTGGGATTCTAGACTCTCTTTGATGCTTCTACTGTTTTGGAAAGAAAACATAAAATAAAAAATAAAAAATAGCCAGACTCAGTAGCCCTGTTTGTCCTCAAACCAGTTGGCTTTCTTCCATTTTTTTTTATTTTTTTATTTTTGTTTTTTAAAAATAAATATATAATTCTCAGAGAAAAATACCACTGCTTTTCACGCATTTCTGCTTTCCCTTCATCCAAACAAGCCAGAAGAAAAGGAAAAAAAGTTAAACATGTTCCAGAATGTTTTCATCTATGAAGAGAAACAGAGAGAAATTCTAATAGAAATTCTGGTTTTAGCCTAAATTAAATGTGGGTTTCTTGAGTCTCTCTTCTTTTCCTCTGCCTTTTTAAAATCATATATCTTCAGTCTGCTCAGTAAAATTATGAGTTAACAAAGTCTTTTTGGTTTTCTTTCGGTACTAAGACGTATGCTACAATGTACATGTAAGAGAAATCAAATGCTGTCATATATATAGTATGATATTTCATAGCATATATATTAAAATAATTATTTTGGATTCATCTCTGCTCTGAACAGATAAATGCCAAAGAGGCGGATAGCCCTTTTTTATTTTTAAAGCATTATTTGTCAAATATTGTTTAGTTCTTGAAGATTGTGGCTGTTGGTCAAATGCATTTTACATTCAATTCTCAAAGTTTTTAATCTTTCTTACCTTTAATTTGTCTGCCTGTCATATTAATTCATATTTGATTAGAGTAATATACTCGTCAGACATATGGGACCATACGCTAACAACTTATGCCATGTTTGTTTGGTTGGAATGGAATGGAATCCTATTCCAATTTATTCCAATCACATGTTTGGATGAGGTAATTAAATGAGAATAGAATTAAATAATAGTAGTGAATTATTATAATATTCATTCCACAATGTTTATTTCAATCTCATTTCATTCCAAACTATTTTGAGTATGAAATTAGATTCCATTTCCATCCATCCCATTCCATTCCAACCAAACAAACATGGCCTTAATGTTATAGTTTCATTCTCTGTTAAATTGTTTCAGTAAATTCATATTCAGATAGATGGGTCCAATTTTGACATGAAAATTGAAATTTGCGTTTGGATTTTGACTCTGTCGAAAAGTATTATATGCGTCATTACAAAGGCAAGAGGTTAATATTTGCCTCCGAACTGTGTTTGCTGCAATTAATCTAGGATCCTGACGTTATGGTGCTCCGGCCAAAGTGCATGTTTCAATTAATTCCATTATATTAAGCACAAGAAGTCAGTCTTAATATTAGTACTTCATGTGACGGAAGAAACCATTCTTATAGTCTCTATTGTGGTGTCTAGAAACATACATATAGAATGAGTCCATTTGCCTATGGCATTCAAAACAGAAGAAAAAATGTGATGGGAGATTTCTTACCATTTTGAAAAACCCACCCGGGTGCAAAACCCTGTACCAGTCATAGAAGATTGGTACTACTTGCCATCTAATTAAGCTGCGGCATTTTGGTCAGTGGGACTACGATTCCTTAACCACCTCTTTATTTTTCCGACTGATACTAGGAATAAATGGAATACATAATCAAAACCAACCTTGGCAGCCGCAACCAAGACAAGAGGGACGAGGAAAGGGAAAACGGCATACGAAAATAGGAATTGGAAAGGGAGAGGGGCTTTCTCAAATAGGTTGAAGAAAGCGTGAATGGTTTTCCAAAGTAGAGGCGTCACCACCTGGCATTACAAATAGCTTATGATAGAAGAACTGAAGAAGGAGCTAGCAATGACACAAGTGGCAATGGCAAGCCATATATATGTTGTAACATTGCGTACTGGCCCATAATGAATTAAGGCGACCACCATTTCTCCCGTGGCAAAATATATTGAGGTAGGCAGCCACTTTAAAATACATATAGAACTTGCTTTTGTCAACAGGCTTGTTGAAACTTGCTGTAAAGGCCAGAGTCGAAGCTAGGAATTTCATTTAGATGGGCAAATTTTGATTGATTGTTAGTACACTATCCTAATTTTAAAAATGGAAGATGCTTTAGTTTTAAAATTTTATCTTGCAATTGATCTTGTCTTGTTATTTTGGATAGAAGAATTGCAAATGAAAAAATAAAATAAAAAAATAGGAAAAAATAAAAGCCGAGAGATTGGCGGCCGGGGATTGGAGGTTTTATATGGAGAAAAAAATAAAAATAAAAATGACACTATGAGAGGAGTGAGAAAGAATAATAAAAGGTATATAAAATCATGAGTGGCAAATATAGTACTTTAAAAAAAACTTCAAGAATTCGAAAAAAAAAATAAAAATTCAGGTCCACCTCACCCATGCAAGTGTAGCTTCGCCCATGGTAAAGGCTACGGTTTGCTATGAGTGCGGCTACTATTATACGGTTTTTTTTTTTTAAATTTATTATTATTTTTTAATTAATTTCTTTTTTTTACACAATGGAACATATTCTATTCCTATAATTTTTATGGGTTTCTTACTTTCTTGATTTCAATCAAGTACGTATCATTCTCGTCCTTTCTTAATTTGCGTATTAACGTCATCTTGGTAGGTTATATTTCGCTGACTTCTTTTCGCGCCAACCTTCCACAAGTTTTCAGTAATATGTCCCTGCAAAACATTGATTGTCAGGATCATTCTCAACAAAGAAATTAGCGACAAGGAATACAACAAATTACCATTAAAATGAAAATCTTGATACAGCAGGACTCGATTTTGGACCCTATATATATTTAGCTCGGAAGAGACATCGTGTTTTATAATTTAAAATTAGCATGATCTTTTATATGTAACGTACCAAAACATTTTGTAAGGGACAAAATGGAAGTACGTACCTTTACCTCAGTGTTAGTTTAAACGGTACTCCAAGTTGAAATCTAAGAAGCAAGATTAATCAACATTTTTAGAAGACAGAGAGAAGCTTTGAACCTTTACCCATTAATCGTCAATGCCCTTGCTTTTGGAAATGGAAAATAACCATTCACCCATCCTTAATTATATATTCATAACCCATCATCTAATAAGATGTTATCCACATATCTTACTAGTGTATAGATTATTGCATGGGTGAATAAGATAGGTGAAATAGTATTGTCCGATAGAAATTTAGGCAATGGAATCCACACGTCTCTCCTTTAGCTGTGTTGTCATAAAGAATACGATTAGAAGAGAACTCATGCATGTATCCTTTTCCATATATCATCTTGTATGATGAATGCTGTTATTCTCAATGCCTATTTTATCATCTATCATTCATCACTTGATTGTTGCGACAATTGAAGTATAATACTCCCTCTATTTTTAAATTATTGGCATTCTTTTTTCTTTTTCCTTTTTTTTTTATTTCATTTCCTAAAATATCTTTCAAAATGTATTCTCTATTTAAGGGTAAAATTAAAGTGTCAAAACATATATATTGATCGATGTAATAGCATTTAATAGGGTTTTCTAAAAATTAATATTTTTTCAAAGGGAATAATCAATTATGAACGAAAAGAGTATCATGTTTTTTTTAAAAAAAAAGTATCAGCCCAAATGATACTTTGCTATCTTAATTAAGGTGGCATTTTGCTACCTTTTTTAAAAATGGGAACTTCAAGAGGTAACAACCATTAATTTTTTAATTTTTTAAGCCTTTCAATTTTTTCAATGAATCAAATACAATCATTTCTTGGTAAACCTTTCAATTTGTTATTCCCAAACAAAGATTTGTAACATTCTCTCTCTCACTACAGATTTAAAAAAAAAAAAGAAAAAAAAAAAGAAAAAAGAGAGAGAGAGAGAGAGATAAAATCACAGATAAAGTCGAAAAACACAGATAAATTCAAAAACCTAAAAGATAAAATCAAGAATTTACTCAGATGAGAAATTCATGACTTTACTCAGAGAAATTCATGATTTTCTCCGTTGAATTCATGATTTTCTCACTTTGAAAACATGATTTTCCACCATTAATCAGAAAGCAAGCCCAATATAAATCGATTAAGAAACTGTTAGATTTAAGAACTTAAAATGAAGGATTCAAAATTATACCAATTGGGAATGAATGCTCATACCTCCCTCAAAACCCCTGCTGTGATTCCTCGAGTTAATCTCAACAGAGACAAACAGAGAGAGAGGGAGGGGCGGTGGCGAAAAGAGAGGCTGGGCTGGCTTCTCTTCAGTGATACAGGCGAATTATGACACGACCCCAAATCACTGAATCACTGTCGTCATATGCTCACACATTACGACTTGTGGGCTTGCATGTGGTGAATGGTCGAGGGTCTCCAAGATTAATCATATATATTAAGCTGTGATGGCACTGATTGGTCGGAGATCACACAGAAGACAACCTAAAGTAGATGGAGAGAGAGAAAGAGAAGGAGAAAGAGAGAGAGAGAGAGAGAGAGAGTCTGACAGAGGGTTAGATGAGGGATAGAGGAATAGAGGTGTTGTCGACATCGGCATCAACATCGTCGTCGGCATCGGCATCGGCATCAACATCGTCGCTGGCATTAGCATCAGCATCAGCATCGTCGCCAGCCGTTTGGTTCAGATCTAGCACGTTGGACTCCACCGTCGTCGGCTGGTTCAGATATGGCAAAAAGCTTACGTCTCCGACCACCG